>JAXQQM020075189.1:0-130066 GCA_034641835.2 Pinus albicaulis | reverse complement strand
CAGTTGTAGTTTTTGTTGAGGTTAGATATGCCCACAGTGATGAAAAAAGAACGGTATCCCAATTTTATTTATGAATTATGATTATATTTTTAATCATGGTGGTTACATTTTTTTTAATGGCTTCAACTTGACCATTATCCTGTGGGTAATGTGGAGTAGAGTTATCATGGTGCAGGCCAATTTGATCAGAAAGTTCGGTTATCATGATATTTTGAATATGATTCCCATAGTTAGTAATAATAGCTTGGGGTACACCGAAATGAGAAATTACATGATTGAATACAAACGTAGCTACTGTTTTTCCATCTGCTACAAATGTAGGCATCGCCTCGGCCCATTTGGTAAAATAATCTACTGCGAGAATAATATACTCACACCCCCCCTGACCGAGTGGGGGTTACATGTAATGAAATCAATGCCCCATTTTTCAAAATAACCGACAACAATTATGGGGTGAAGAGGAGCTGGTGGTGCACGCATCTTTCAATCAAATATATAACAGTCGTGTCATTTTCGAACTGCGAGAATATGATCTTTGAATAATGAATGCCAAAAATAACCAGCGCGCAATATCTTTTGGGCTGTGGCATACCCAGACATATGACCACCACACGCTCCAGAGTGTCAGTCATTCAAAAAAAATTTAGCCTTTTCATGATCTAAAAATGGCCTGGATAACTTGTATGTATTACAAGAACCTACCACTCAGTTTAAATTAAAATGATCTAGCTTTTACTTGACAATTTTGCGAAATTTTTTACTTGAAAGTGATGTATGAATTTTTATTGTTTATGTGTTTTAACTTCATTTTTTCTTGCTGTAATTTAACATGTATGAAAATAACATAATCCAGCAAATAAAAATTCAAACACAACAACAATTTTAATCTAGGAGTTCACCTAAAATCTTGCGGGCTACATCTCCTTTGAGCTTTGTCATCATGACTCTTCTTTTTGGGGTTATGGTAAGTGTTTTTACAAGTAAATACTTAATTCCAATGAATAAAACAATGATCCAAAGGACTGAAAATACCATTTAAATCCCTCTAATGGCTGTCCAAAATTTGTAAACATCTTTACGCTCTTGTTGACACGATTCCTTCTGTTGGTGCACTAAGCTACTCTAAGCTTCCAAATGGCACAAACTCCCTTAGAATTTTGTTTCTATTAGTGAAACCACTACTGTTGTATCCAATACACATCATACATTAAATACCAACTGATAAATTGCTCAAATTGATCACTACATTCCCCAAATATGCTATCCTCCACGATTTTCCCAGGCTAGCCCAGAACTTCACATCCACTTTTTGAGCTCTAGAAGTTCTAAAAATGTTCTGAACCCACTTCCATTGGTTTAAAAATTACTGAAATAGTCAATATAGACTTTTCATTCATCAAAAATGGCCTTTGGATGCTTCAGTTTCGCCTCAAATCACCTATCAACACCGCTTGGCACTAGGGTCAATGAAAAATTCTTTGCTGAGTTTTTGACCTCTAGAAGTCTTCAACACTTGCTAAAACCTCTTTCATTAGATTCAGACTGATGTTTTCATTCAAGAATGACCACTGGTTCCTAAAAAAAATGTACAATCAAAATAAACTTTATGAGAACCAATAGGATTCAAGATGATGATGTCAACCATGGGGGATGATTCACCATTTTTGGATTAAAAAAGTAAATAGATTAAAAAATAATAAAATAATAAAACTACTTTTCCAACTCGTATTTTCAACTTATCTCCCTAAAGGTTTACTCAAATTTTGAGCGAGAGTACTCGTTCGATGCAAAATTTAATTCCTCATCCAAGGAGTACGCATGTTGCATACTTTTGATGGACCCTCCTACACAAAAAATAAGAAATACATGAAAAAACGTAATTGTAATCACGTTTTTCATGTATTTCTCATTTTTTGTGTAGAAAATTTCATCAAAAGTATGCAACATGGATACTCTTTGGATGGGAAATTAAATTTTGCATCCAACGAGTATTCCAGCTTGAAATTTGAGTAAAATCTTAGGGAGATAAGTTCAAAATACGAGTTGAAAAAGTAGTTTTTTCTTTTTTCCCTCTAAAATTTGATGATGTAATCAAATCTTATTTTATTATTTCCACTATTATTTTATAATTTGCTAAGGAGGCCCATTTTAGACCTCAAAATTCCCTTAATGACCATGTCATGTTAAGAAATAATGTGTGGCGGAGTTGGTTGGATGTGGTATTTGTGCACGAGAGGTCGGGTGTTCAAATCCTCAGTCCTCCATAAAAATTTTATAACATAGTTCCTGGGTGACGTGGTGGCCTCCGAGCCTGCCATGTGGCAGCCTCCGGGCCTTCCATGTGGCAGCTTGCTATTCGTTCGTCTCCATAAAAGTCAAATATTCAACCATTTAGAGAATGCCACATGTCAACTTCTGATAAGCCCGAATGGAATATTCCAGTGAATATTCTAGCAAATATTTTGAGAAATATTCCAAGAATATTCCTTGGAATATTCTTTTTTTTATTTTTCTAAATTCAAAAGTCAAAGTTGGTCAACTGAAAAATGGAGTTTACTGGAGACTTCAAACCTTCATAACTTTCACATACGACATTGATTTTGAGAACCGTTCATGGCGCTAGAATCATAGTGATGAGACCATTCTGGTTGTTTAGGTTCGAAACTCTTCCGAGCACTTTGAATTTTGGGCTATCATTCTGGTCCATGATCTAGTTCTGATCACACCTCCCAAATGAGAAACTTTTGGACCCCAAAAGCTCTCTGGAATATTGAAATTGATCTATATAGTGAATAACAATACTGCACCCTTTTCTCTTCAGCCTCCAAACACTTGCCTTGCATGAATAGTGACTTTGAACCACAACTAGAAAGAAATTCAAAACTTCCCTTCCTCGATGCACTTGTCCTCTTGTCAAGAGCTTCCTTTCTTGCACTCGCTCAGAAAATTTCTGGTGAGAAATTTGTAGAAGGAATCTGAACATCGTTGCCTTGATCAATGATCCACGGTGGGTCAATCATAATTCGTGCAACATGCGACATCAACAACAAGTCATCATAAAATGTGCTATACAATTGACACAAAATCAATGTAAAAAGTGTGCAACACAATCGACACAAGTGGACAAACATGTGCGACACAATCAACACAAGTTGATGAACAACATGATACATCTTGACAAACACAAGTGCATGTATCAATGTACAACGAACCTATTCACAGCTTGCTATTTACACATACAACTTCCATGCACATGTACACCTCCAACTCTTCCTTTCAAGTACCAACAAGTACATAATCCCAAAAACATGTGGGTGGCTAAAGAGTTGAACTAAAAGATATTTCTGCAATATATGTGAGTATCATACTCATCTTTTACACCTCCATGGTGAAATTTTTCAAAAATAATGAAATTTCTTCAACTCAACCGCATTTATATGCAATCTTGCATCAAACTTTTCAACAGAAATACATGCATACAACCGAAAAGTGCATATGTACAAAGGAGTATTTCTTATTGTGTTAAGAAGTCCATCCACTTCTTTCCAAGCCACCCCCATGGCGAATTTTTCTGCTGCAACACTTCTTCATGTGAATCTTCCATTTTCACATCGATAATGGAATCTATAGTTCCACTTGTGCCAATCTTTCTATCCTCTTGCTACATGTGCTTTAGATGACTATTTGGATGCAAATTCCAACAATGAGAGACATCATGTCCCTTCTTTGGACAATATGTGCAAAACTTATCCACCTTCTTAGAAAGTTGTCTTTGCCTCATCTTCTTCCTGTTTTCTTTCTTCCTCATCTAGCATCTCGAAACAACATGGTTAAATCCACCACAATATGTACAACAAATATTTCTTCCATTTAAGCATGTAAAATTATCATGCTTTGCAGAAACACAATCAAATTGATCATGAGAATATTTATACCTATTTTACTACTTTGAATGTTCATCCTTTTTGTCTTCATGAGAAGATGAACTAGTAGAGGCTACAGATTTCATTTGCAGACTAACATCATCGTTCTTGTCTTGAAAACTGTCTAAACTTGCATGCCCGCCATAAGCTGCATGTCTACCATCTTCTTGTTGTAACAAAGGCTTAAAGAAATGGCAATAATATTTGAAAAAAATTTGACATATTTGCATCTTAGAACTTGGAATAAAATTTCTCTTTGAAATAGCCTCACAAGCCTTGATGGCTTTGGAGTCTTCGCCATTAAATTGCACATAACCAAGACCAAGATTCTTGGGTCTTTCCTCAACCAAAATGGGATCAGCCATGCCTTATGAATGCTTGCCTAATACCTTGCCTTCATAGCCCATTTTAATCATTAATTTTTACCCTATTCCCCTTGTATGTTTTTCAAAAGAGCCAACACATCTTTCTAATGAGGAAACTGAAGACAAGTTAGAATGGATTACCTCTTCCTCAGGAATTTTCTTGGTCAAAGCCTCTTGGGCTTGATGGAGTTGCCTCTCCATATCATGAAATATTTGAATAATTTTTTCCTTCTCTTCCTTCAGGACAAAAAATTGTTCAAGAAGCTTAGTGTTTTCTCTTTTATCCTCAAATAACATCTGCACCATGTCCTTCAATATAATAAAGTCATGATTCATATCATCATCGAAGAATATTGTGAAGGAGGAAACTTCACTTGTAGTAATTTTCATTATGATGTCAATGAACAAATTAACTTCAAAAAAATTCTCAAAGCTTTTCAAAACAAATGACAGAGCTTTTTTAACCAAATGGCTGTAGAAACAAACAATTATTCAAGAAGCCAAACAACAAACAAACTCCAAGAGCTTCTTAACAAACAATCGTCAAGAGGGTTTGTTTTCCAAGGGCGACTTTGAGGTCCCTTGGGGTAAGGAATGTTCCTTCAGCCATTTCTTCCCTTTTTTTCCTCTCAAGGACTTATCTAATTAGTAGCTATCCCCAAATCTCAAGAAAACTCAAATAACAATCAGTTTGCAAACAGTAAACAGTCAATATTTTACACTGTTTAACATCTTTCAAGCTATATGATCAAGAAAAAAAGTTCTTTGTCAAGCAAGAAACTATGCTCTGATACCAATCTGATCTGAAAATGGTCTGGATAACTCGTATGTATTACAAGAACCTACCACTCAGTTTAAATTAAAATGATCTAGCTTTTACTTGACAATTTTGTGGAATATTTTACTTGAAAGTGGTGTATGATTTTTTATTCTTTATGTGTCTTAACTTCATTTTTTCTTGCTATAATTTAACATGTATGACAGGAACATAATGCAGAAAATAAAAATTCAAATACAATAGCAATTTTAATCTAGGAGTTCACCTGAAATCTTGTGGTCTACATCTCATTTGAGCTTTGTCATCATGACTCAAGTCTTTGGGATTATGGTAAGTTTTTTTACAAGTAAATAATTAATTCCAATGAATAAAAAAATGATCCAAAGTTCTTAAAATACCATTTAAATCCCTCTAATGGATTTCCAAACTTTTTAAACAGCTTTAGGCTCTTGTTGACACGATTCCTTATGTTGGTGCACTAAGCTACTCTGAGCTTCCAAATGGCACAAACTCCCTCAGAATTATGTTTTTGTCACTAAAACCACTACTTTTGTATCCAATACACATCATACATCAAATAAAAACTGACAAATTTCTCAAATTGATCACTGCATTCCTCAAATAGGCTATCCTCCAAGGTTTTTCCAGGGCAGCCTAGAACTTCACATCTGTTTTTCGAGCTCTATAAGTTCTCAAAAAATTTTGAAACCACTTCTATTGCTTCCAAAATTACTTAGATAGTCAATATATACTTTTCATTCATAAAAAATGACCTTTGAATTCTCTGGTTTTGCATCAATCACCTATCGGCACCCCATGGCATTGGGGTCAATGAAAACTCCTCTGTTGAGTTTTCGACCTCTAGAATTCTTCAACACTTTCTAAAACCTATGTCATTAGATTCATACTAATTTTTTCAGTCAATAATGACCATTGGTTCACTGCATATGGTCTCAAGCAACTCTGGCTAAGCCCTGCACTGTTGCTGGCAAAGGCTGGCACTAATGGCCCCTGTAACTTTACTGAATCTTTTCAACCTTCAAAAGTTCTCTAAAGGCTCTGAAAACCATCTCATCAGATTCATAAAATCTGAATTATCTAATTTAGACTATTGGAACTCTGGAAAAGGAATCTAACTCCCTTGGTTAGGCCTCAAACTGAATTTGTCTCATGGTGGCCCTAATGGCTCCTTCATCTTCCCTATCGCAAACGTTATTGAATATCACCTCCATTTGACCTAGAAATTATCCCAAAGTGCTGAGGACGTCGAAGAGACCCAAAATTGACTAAATTTTTTTCCAATTTGGTTCAATAATGAGGGAGTTATGGAAGAAACAAGAAAATTGCCCAATGTCCCCCAAAAACCTCAGCTAAATGTGGAGAAGTTGAGTTTAACTGCAGTTAGGTTGGCCAATTCCGCCAAATATGGCATGCAAAAATAAATTCTACCAAGTTAAAAACTAGATTAGCTTAATTTTAACCCGGATTATGGATGGATAAGATAAGTTTAATGCTAAGCGTGTTTTAGGCACTAATGAAGGAGATTAGTGGATAAGCCATGTTTTAGTGGTTAATTAAACCACATTAAAATTATCTGCCATTCCCTTTAGCACCTGGTCTTTGGCTCTTGGTCACATTGAGCGTTTTAAGGTGCGGGTTGGCCCCCTTTACTGCCCAAAATGGATTTTGTTTAAACTTTAAATAAAATGTGAAACCATCTCATGTTAAGAAATAATGTGTGGCAGAGTTGGTTGGACGTGGTATTTGTGCACGAGAGGTCGGGTGTTAAAATCCCTGGGCCTCCATAAAAATTTTATAACATAGTTCCTAGGCCATGTGGTGGCCTCCGGGCCTGCCACATGGTGGCCTACTTTTGGTCTATCTCCATAAAATTCAAATCTTCAACCATTCACAGAATCGCACTTGTCAACTTCTGATAAGCCCAAATGGAATATTCCAAGGAATATTCCTTGGATTATTCCAAGAATATTCCTTGGAAAATTTTTATTTTTATTTTTCCAAATTCAAAAGTCAAACTTGGTCAACTAAAAAATGGAGTTTACTGGAGACTTCAAACCTTCATAACTTTCACATACGACGTTGGTTTTGAGAACCACTCACGGCATCAGAATTGCAGCGACGAAACCTTTCTGGTCGTTCAGGTTTGAAACTCTTCTGAGCACTTTGAATTTTGGGCTATCATTCTGGTTCATGATCCAGTTCTGATCACTTCATGAGTTAAATATCGTCGAAATACAGAATCTGCACCATGATGATAAAATGTGTCTCCAACAATATTATATTGTTGAGATTGGTAACAAATCTTTCGTCAATTTGAACGTGGGAGTTCAAGCCGAAAGGTTTGGGTTTGGAGATAAATGATGATATCTCCATACCATGGATCTAATGTACTAATAAGAAACAAATATTCATCAGCAATCAGACGCTCTACCACAGTTTTTGTCTCAGTATTTGGGAAGTCACACATAAGTTCGGCGAATGCTAGTGATTTCTTTAATTTTGATTTTTCAAATTCTAAATAAAACTCCTGAAGGATAACAATCCATTTAGAGTATTTTCCCCCGAGTAATTTTTTAGTCAAAATGTACATCATCGGGTTACAATTAGAGATCATAGTTGTTTTTCGTAACAATATGTAATGACGAAATCTTTGGACAGCTTGAACTGCCGCCAAGGCCAATTTCTCCACATGCGAATATTTAATTTTGGTCGGATTGAGATTCTGACTAAGATAGTAAATCACATGCTCATTGTGAAATTCATCCTCTTGAACTAATACCATTCCAATGGTGGAATCAAAGGCTATTAGGTATAAAAAGTAATCCTGGCTATAATTTGGTGGATGCAATAATGGTGCATGGGTCAACACATGTTTCAAAGCATCAAAAGATCGATCAACGATCTCATCCCAAATAAAAGAAACATTTTGTTTCAACAACCTGGTAAAACCTTTTGTTAACCCAACATAGTTCTGGATAAATCTACGAATAAAGTTTGCTTTCCCTTGCAAACTTTGGAGTTGGTGAAGTGTGGAAGGAGGAGGTAAATTAATAATAACCTCAACCTTTGATGGGTCGACACTAATGCCTGCTTTGGAAACAACAAATCCTAGCAATCTACTAGATTTCACACAAAAAACACATTTGTGGGGATTTAACCGAATCTTATAATGCCTACATCTCATAAAAATTTCTCTTAAATGGGTAGGATGATCTTCCTTGTGCAATGAGTGAGAAGGTAAATCATTGAGATAAGGCTACACATTGTGTTTAATGTCATGAAAAGTGTAAGACATTTCCCTTTGAAATGTTGCACCAACATTATTTAATCCGAAGGGTAGTTTACAATAAGTAAAAGTTCCCCAAGGACAAATGAATGTTGTTTTTGATTGATCAGTAGGGAGTATGTTTATTTCATTGTACCCAGAAAATCCATCCATAAGTGAGTACATTTCATTTCTGGCACAATCATCAATGATTTGATTGATATAGGGAGTTGGATAATTGTCTTTTGGACAGGATTTGTTAATATCCCTATAGTTGACACATACTCGTATAGTTCCTTGTTTTTTAGTAACAGGAACAATATTAGATACCCAATCTGTCATAGGAATTGGATAAATAAAACCCACTTTTAGTAATTTCTCAACTTCGGCTATAATAGCAGCAGCTTTTTGTGGATCTATCAGACGTAATCTTTGCCTGATAGGTTTAGCATCCGGGTAATTTTTTATTTTATGAATGAAAATTTTGGGACCAATTCCTAGCATTTCTTCATAAGACCAGGAAAATATGTCACGAAATTCTTGAAATAGGGCTTTATATGTAGTAATTTCATCTAAATTACAAGAAGCATCTATATGAATGTTTTCAATAACTCCTGGTTTAACTGATATGTCAATGGGAATCGTCAAATCAATATTTCCCAAATTGATTTCAAAATCCGAATTTGTAATCGATATTGGACTCTGGGGTTCTTTGACATAGTCAATTGTAAAAATAGATGAAATTTTATTTTCAAATCTATCAAGCTCAGGTAAAAATTATGACCTATGATGAAGATCATCCCATGGTAATTCATCTATGGAAAAGAATTCACGAATGCTTTCATCAATATGAAACACTTGTTGAAGAGGATCAAGAATTGATGTTATAGCTGAGCTTGATGGTGAAATTTTTTTTTCAGTGATCAAATTCATTGGATTATAATTAGTTGATGAAGGACTAGAAAATGATAGTACTGCTTGATATTCTATCTCAAAAGGACTCAAAGGCATCTCGCCATCGAAAGAATCTATTTCTGACTCTAAAGGCACTATCCAAGGGTCATCAAATGGAATAGTGCTTGATGTAATCATATTGATATTAGCAATAGTATGCGGTACGTTAGGTGGATGCATAGAAAAGGTTCCCATTAAGGTGAATATTTGATTAAACCTACTCCAACATCCTCATAAGGGATATTCGATTTTCCAACATGTTGAATATTATCTGTAGAAGCTGGGTCAGATGAATAATATGAGAGCTGATCGATTTCCACAATATTCCCTTGATGAGGAAACATGATTAATCGAAATATTGATGATAAGACAGCGGTCATAGCACAAGACCAACTTCGACCCAGAAGAAGGTTGTAATCTAGAGGGGCGTCAATGACTTCCATATCTAAATTAATAGTTTTACCTTCCACCTCTATAGGTAGATCTTGCAAAATTCCATATGGATGGAATCCTCTTCCATCAAAAGCTTTGAGAATTGTCAGATATTGGTTAAGTGTCAGAGAACCAAGTGATTTCCAACAGTTTAATGACATAATACACGTAGATGCTCCCTCATCAATTACAGTATGAAAGAAACACTTGTTTTTGACTAGTACTAGAATCTGAAAAGCCATTTGATGAGGGAGTCATGGTGTAAAATTTTCTAAATCGAAGACCATGAGGTTCAAATCTTGAATATCTACAGCTCCAATAGATGATAAGATTAATTTCCTTTGTGCCGGACATGATTGCAGCACCTCTAAGGCCGACATTGTTGAAGGCGCTATTGCTAAATCCTCAACAATGTTGTAGTTCTGAGCAGCTCTCGCATGTGGATTCAAAGCTGATTTCTGAAGTACACATTTAGCAGACGGTTTAATTACTATATTAGGATTAGGTTTGTCAATATGAAGAGGATAAGAAACCTGAGGAGATGTAGCTAGTATTGAATTAGAATTTTCTACTTCTTTACCAGTAACAAGATTTTTACTTCCATAGTCTTGCGATTGAGTTGCAACCATTACTTGAGACATCATCAAAATATCTGTTGGTGTATTAGAAGAAGATCCAATCATTTTTCTATATTGAACAGGAAAAGGATCCTTCAAGCCAGTGGGCATAGGTGAAACTTTGAAAAACTTAGATACCTTAGACCTAAGAGGGCATTCCTTAGTGAAATGATCCTCGTCACAGATAAGACAAGGATAACAAGGTTTTCGTTTATTATCAGACGACTAATTTTTCTCAGTTTTTTATTTGGGAGATGAAGTTTGTTTACTTTTATTCTTCCCTTTCTTCTTATTTCCAGATTTAGACTTAGTTGTCAAGGAATCTACAATGTGAATGTCGGCATAAGTTTCGAGGGAAGAATCTCCTTTTGGTGAATCAGGTAAATTTATTATAGGAGAAGTAATCTTGGAATATTTCTTCTTAGTCTTATTAGTACTAACTGAACCGATTACACCATCAGCGGCATGAGAGCCCAAGGGAGTTGTTGTTATCTGACCAGGACGTGGTAAATCCGGAATTTTCTCGTACAAAGTACCTGACTGCATATATACTAGGTCAAGGTACTAAGCTTGAGAAATGAATTGTTCTTATGTAACAACTCCTCCTTTAGCTACATCTTCAGTAATTTTTGGTAGTAATCATTTGATAAACCATTCTACCAAAATCTGATTTGGAATAAAAAATTTAACTAAACGTCTTCTACGTCTCCATTCATGTATGTGATCTGATATGTACTTAGATGTAGATTTTTTTTAGTGAAGTTAATAATTCTGTGACATTGTTGTATCTGAATGGCAACTGAAAATGAGTTAAGAAGGTCGTTGCTAAGGCATTGAAATTATTAAACAAACCACGTGTTAATTCAATATACCATTTGGTTGCTAATCCTATGAGAATTCTCTGAAAAAGTCTTAAATGAATCGAATCATCAATCAAAGAGTTGGATGCACACTAGAGGTGATAAGTCATGACATGGTTAGAAGGGTCCTCTCCTGATTTACCTTCAAATTTAGGGATATCACTGAGAAAAATATTTGGCATTGGCGGCCAATATAGAAGATAATAGATTAGATCATTCGTAAGGCATGGTAAATCAGGTAAATCTAAAGTTGCTATGAATGGAAATCGATGGTTAGGGTCCTGTTGATTAAATTAATAACCTTGTGGAACTATACTAGTTCCAGGAGGAGGATATCCATGATATCTCGGAATAGCCTGTGCATTTTGAATAGGAATTCCCCCTAGATAACCAGGATTAACTGGACCATATTGGGGTTGAGTAGTTATCTGATACGTATACCCAGGGTACGGTTGATGCTGATATGCTGGATTTTTTTCTAGAGGTCCATATTGATATGGCCCATGGTATGGAGGATAAACAAACTGAGGTTGGGTTGTTATAACTCTACTTGTACCAGGTTGATCTACATGGATCTTAACAATATTCTGGATTGTAGGTCCAGGATGTGGGGCAGAAACTTGAGGAATAGGTATTGATACTTGAGGAGCTGTAGAAATAGGAGCTGCAGATACTCCAGGAATAGGTGGGGTAGCTTGAACACCAGTTGGCGTAGTAGTTTACGTTGGAGTTCTAGGTGTACTCAGATTAGGCTATTGAACTGTACCTGATGTAGGTACCTGAATAGTAGGTTGAACAGGGTGGACAGGTTGTTGGATGTGAGTATAACCAATTGGTTTTCTAGGTTGATAATAAGGTACTTGCATATTAGGTTGCAAATTCTGTTGAACTTGAGATGGATCCCACACTTTATTAGCTCTGGGATACAATGGTCCCATTGAAGGTTGTGGATACGAAGGACCATAACCAGGTTGATAATTTGGAACATATGTTGAATAATTTACTGGATAATTCCCACCTCCATGAAACAATTGTTGTTTTGGGTAAAACTGTTGCCCCGAAGGAGGTTGTGGACCCTGAGTTGGATACTGACCTTGAGTTTGATATTGACCCTCTGGTTGATACTTACCTTGAGGTATGTATTGCCCTTGAGGTTGATATTGACCGTGATGCATATTTTGACCTTGAGGTTTCCCCCCAGGCAGTAAATACTACCTTGAGGTTTCCCCCCAGGCTGTAAATTACTACCTTGAGGATCAGGGTTTGGAATGTTTCCAGACATCATATAAATTTGTTCCGCATTTATAGTTTTGGTATTTGATTCATTTGGACTAGATGATGACATATGTTTGTCAGGAGAAGAAGGTGCACCTAAGAAAGTACCAGAAAGGTACTGGTATCCCACAAGGACAGACGAACCACCATAAAGACATGTTTTTCGAGTTACAGAAAACATTGGTGACTCACCAGACATAATTAATGGAGGTTTTTAACCTCTCGGTATAGCGTAAAAGGGAATTCATGGTGGTGAATAGTTTAGACCAGTATTGTGTAGAAAATATACCAACTGAGAATACCAAGGGTTCGGTTTGAAATGACTATAGTAAATCGATTCACTTGGCCTGGGATCAAGAGTTTCTTGAGTTGAAAGAAGAACAACTTCTTCTTCAGTGTCAGTAACTTCTTCAATACTAATGAGACCAGGAGGAAGATTTTCTGTGATCCGATACTTCACTCTGGGTGAATCAGGATGATCAGGGGTTGGTTCAAGGAATGGAGAATTAGCCTCATATATAACTGTTATGTTCTCTGGTTTAGAAACTTCAGGTTCCGAATCTGATAATTCACTAGTTGTAGAAAAAAGTTCACCGAGTCCGGAAATTGAAAATCTATGTGGAGTACTTTCTGTAGTACGAGGCTGATCTACTTCGTATTCGGGATGAACAATTATAGATGTTTCCTAGTTTTCAATGGATCCAGTTCTTGACGTCTGTCCTTTTTCAGAATTAAGTCTTTCTAACTGGCTTGGTGTATACTCACAGTGTTTCCCCTACATACTACGTGATTTTATAGGTAATTCAACCACGATTAAAACTTTTTACACTGGAAATCAAAGAAAATTTCAACAAAATATCCTAAAGTCTCTAAGGAAACAACCAAATTGATTACATGCATAGAAAATCTAAGAGATCAAACCACACACAAATAGTAGATTCCCACACTAAACACACTAGTTGGTGATGAAATCCAACATCGTAGAATTTTAATGCAGAAATGGTGGTTGGAAAAGTTACCCAAAAAACCTACTTAATGAAATAGATCGGTGAAATTTTCTCCACTTAAACCATCTCTATTGAAGATAACCCTCCGGAGAGACCAAGTGAGTCTATTTGACGTCTGTTTCAGGTACAGTGGGGCCTCCCCTCCACCGTCACATTGGGAAAGAATCCTAAATTTTATAGCCACTAAGGTCACCAACTGGAACAAATATACCTGGGGGAATAGTCTACAATCTGATATACACGCAAGGGCAGAGTAACTAGCTCAATCCCCTTGAAGGCTCCTTGACATAATCCAATGTTTACCGACAAGTGACCCCAGCCTCCTCGACAATGGTCTATCTGAGGTTTACTATTTTTAATACATGCACATATGCTATCTTTCCCAATGAGATTGGTATGATTACCTCATTGGTTCAGACATGATATCGTGCTTAATTCTTTTAAGAAGAGCTTCCCAGAGCATACATGCTATAATTGGATTTTCCTACCACAATATTAACTACTTGTTTGTTTGAAATGCCTTGGAATGTTGACTACAACCTATTCCAAGACACTAGCTTGAGCTATGTCAGTGGAAAAGTGCCCTAGAAAATATAAAATTTCTAGATTGATTTTAATTAAGCATTAATTTTAGTTTGGTTGTTACTTAGGTCAAAAGGTATGGAAGTGAAACTTCGATGACGTTTAATGACCTGACTCAAAAATAAAATAAAATGCATCTATATGAAAATCAACTCATTTATTTTCAATGAAACCTATTTAGAGGAAAGATTTGAGAGATTTCAATAACTTTCAAAACATCAATTATTTCTTTGATAAAAAAATAAACTTTGAAAAGAAGACAATTTATTGAGAAATCAATTTCACAAAAAAAAGATCACTTGTTCAAAATGAAATTCCTTATATCATTCAAATCAAAAACTAGAATCAAACTTCTTCCAAAATAAAACTAAAACTCTTTAAAACAAAAAATTCAAAATCAAAAGAAAACTCTAATTTTGAACTCTATCTAAATGGTTTTGAGGATGTTTATGCTTAGTTTCTAATCTAACCAAGAACTTTATGCTTATCTCAGTAATAAATAAAAAAAATCCAATAATGGTTCTAAATTGAAATTCAAACCATATCAAGCTAAAAGGTTTTCTAAATTTGCAAATGAAAATAAAATCTAATTTTCATAAAAGAAATATTTGCATCAAGTTCAATGGCTCAACAATAAAATGATGACATACCACTTAGCTGAGGTATATAACGGTTTTTTATTCACAGCAGCAATAAAACAAGGAAAACATTTAGTCGTAAAATGAAAATCAATTGAAAAGATCACTTCAAACCGAGAAATTGCTAAAAGAAACTCTCACAGAAGAATTTGATAGTCAAGGCCAGTTGGGGTAATTACAGGGAATCAAGTAATTACACTCCTAAAAAACATAATTTTTATTTTTTTCAAAAATTTCCAGAAGTCCACAGTTTTTAATGGAACAAGGTGCAGTGCTACACTATTTTTCACTAAAATCTGTAGAGTCTACTGCTCTATTTTTAAACAAAAAGTGCATAAGCCAGAAAAACACAGAAAAAAAGTAAAAATACAGATTTAAAGTCATGGATTGTAATGAGTTATCTACCCAAACGAGTTTCGAATTAATCAAAATCAAAGGATTTATTCAAAAGTAAAACTGAAATTAAAAAAAAAAACTAATTTCATTGATTCCCCAGTGGAGTCACCATTTTTTTATGCGGATAAAATCCTTCTTGTGGATAAGAATGATCTCCCTAGTATCCTAAGGATATCTAGAAACAAACAACCAAATTCAAACCATTTTCTCTAGACCATTATGATTCAAAATTATTAATCAACTAAGTAAGAGGAGATGCTCCTACCTAAAGTCCAACGCTTGCTCTAATCTTCAATCAATTCACTCCAAAAGAGGTCAATTCAGCATTTAAGACCTGCACTCAAAGAAAAAAAAAAAAGGATTAAAATCACCTGCAATATATAATAATTCAGAAACATTAATCTATCTCAGTGATCAAGGAATCCAAGAATTAAATTACTCAAATAGATACATGAACAACTTAATCAGAAAATAGAATCCATTTGTATTAACTTGTATGATAAGAAGTAACCTTACAACCTTATCGCCTTGATGTCATACAGGTTATTCCAGGGTCCTGAACAGCCGTGTTCCATCGGTTTGACAAGCCTTCTCCTCTCTGAACTAGAAGAAAACCATGGATATGAGCATGTGATTGTTCTCATACCAATGATGCCACGTACAGAGAGTCTAATTTCTTCAGCAATTCTCTTCTATATGTTAAGAAGTCTCCCTTTGAGACTGAAATATGATTTCAATTTATAGGATAATTATGAAGGAGGTTTTAGTTCCATAGAGAGGGAGATAAAGTCCTCTCATAAAGGGATTTTAGCTCCAAATACCAAGGGATAATCTCCATTAATGAAGGGATAGGGGTTCATGAATGAAGGGGCAAAGCTCAACTTGATTATGCTTCTAGAATCCTCTAGCTACGAGAATATTCAACCAATTGGGCTTCTAGAGCTTACTTTTTCTTTTATTTTACCTTTTATTGGGGTCCACAATTTTAGTAAGAAAAATGTGCAGGACGTGCCGCAGGTTATAGAGCAAGAACCACGATACCACAGGTAAGAGCTAGGAAAAGTGTGGAGTTAGGTGTTTTGGGGTTTTAATGAGCTTTTCTCCAATTCCAAGACTTGGTTGAGGAACTTTATGGTTTTTGACCTCTAAGGGAGCATAAAATAGGTAATGATGAACCCATACAGACAACTAAATGTCATGGTGACAACTTTTAGTGTAACACCTCATGATACTAGTGCATCAAACAAAGAGGGAGATGATAATGAAAAATCAGACAGTGAGGGTAGTGAGGCTAATAGCAGTGAAGAAGAAAGCAAAGAAGAGGATATTAGTGAAGAAGATGCCATTTAGGGAAATGAAAATGAGCAATCAAATATTAATAAGGGAGAGGGAAATAATGAATCAATAAATGAAGACAATAGAAAAGATGACAGTGAGGAAAATAGAGATGAAACACATAGCACTAAGGATGAGGAAAATGAGGTGGATGTCAATGAGGAAAATATTAGTGAGGATGCAGAAGGCAATGAGGAAAAGAGCCATGAAGAAAGCAGCAAGGAAAATGGCAATGATATTAGTGAGGATGATGTCAGTGATAAAAAAAGAGCATTGAAGCAGAAGACAGTGATGATGTTGGCACTAACGATGACAGTGGGTCAAAAGGCCATGATAGCAATGGTGATACCGATGATGAAGGCAACCATGAGAGCAGTGTTGATAAGATCCATGAGGATAGTAAGGATACCAATGATGATGGTAGTCATGATGGAAACAAGATTGAAGATACTAAAATGATCATAATTGAACCTTTTTATTTCACCTACCAAAGAGGAAATAGGCATATGTTTGCTGCCCTCAAGAGGCAAGGGGCCATGCCTTCCACATCAACTAAGCAGCTTGAAAAAGGTAAATAAAAGTTCATGGATGAAGAAAAATAAGACCAACATGAGAATGAACAAGAATTTGAACTCATTCATGGTGACAGTGATGATGAAAATGAGGCAAGGGTCTCATGCATGTTGCTCAAAAGAAAATATGCCCAAATTAAAGATTTGCAAGCCAGTCTAGGTAGGGCTAGGAATGTGATTCACTATTATGAGGTTGAAAACAAGAAGCTAGAGGCACATAAGGAAATATATGAGGTCAGCGCTATTAGAGTTCAGAAAGAACCTGCAAAAGCCAAGGCTAAGTTAGATGAGGCCTTGGATAGATATGGGAACACAGATGAAGAGGGAGAAAAACTTCCTAGAAGGAGGCCAAGGACAATTTGCTTAAAAAAGGCCTTAGCCAAGGAGAGAAAGAAAGAGGCAGCCTTGGCAGAGCAGCTCACTCCAAGTGAGCTCCTTGCCATGGATATTGACTATGATCGGGAACCTTGTATTGAGAGGGAAAACATACACTTGGAGGGTCAGTTGGAGAAAACCAAGAGGGACCTTGACCTCCAAAAGAATATGGCAAGGCACTATGCCTTAAGGAACAAGATTGCAAGGGCTAAGCTCAAAAGAGCCCTTGAAAATATTCAATCCCTCAAGGAGGAAAAAGGAAAATAAAACATTGAAATCCTTGCTGATGCATCCCTATAGGCATTCCAAACATAATTAGCAAGGCAAATCCAAATTTTGGCATCTTTTTGTAAATTTTGGTTTTTGACTATTTTGAAGGGCCAAAGGCGCAGAGCCACTGGTGCTGCAGTCTTTTTTTGGGCACTCTTTTGAGAAATGGATTAAATTTTTTGAATCCATAGGCCAAGGACATAATCCACAAAAAAATTTAGATCATTTGGAGTATAACTGGTACTCCAAAAGTTCCAAAAACCCCAAAAAAATCACCTTTCTACCCTATTTTTAGAGTTGGCGCTGTGCCTTGAGCAGTCTTGGGAGAATGTGTTTTTGGGCAGGTAAATGAATTCCAATCAGAACAATAAATGTGGTTTTGGAAATTAGACTTGACAAGATTTCCAATGAGCTATCATGGAGCTCATTTGGACACCTAGAAGGCCTCCAAATCTTGGTCACAAAACAGGCAATTTTTCTGGTGCAAGTGTTGCGCCCTTGGCCTTGGCGCTATGCCCTTGCCTGTAAAGTCAACAAAAGACACAAATTTATTGAAAAAATATATTTTTGAGGACTTTTAAGGAAAATCATTCATAGTTAGCTCAAAATTTATGTTTGAAGTTATTTTTCATTTATTACATTAGATATTTTGTGCCTTGGGCCTTGCATGGTCTCTTTGGACAAAAATGGTATTTATGATGTATTAATGGCATTTTGGAAACCCTAGTTATGGTTTTGGTCCTCCTTTCTAGTTAAATACTGCATTGGGGCCTCATTGTACATGTTGGTTGGTTGCTGAGCATAATATGATCTAGACTTTGAGTTTGTTGAAGAAATTGGCTTTGAGCTAAGCACCAATGGATTAAGCACATTCCTAGGATTCATCAGCTCTGTTAAATGGTGATGTTATTCCACTCATGTATTTTTTTAGTTTATTTTTCATTATGTTCATGGTTTCTTTGATCTTAGGACAAAATTTTTAGAGTAGGATATGCTTTCTTGGCTCCCTACTTTTGTCTGCATCCTATCATCTCTATTTTTTCTTCCTTGAAGTTAATCCTTAAATGCTCTTTAGTTTATCTGAAATGTTATGTTAAAATATCTCTTTGTTTGAAAGTAATGTTTAGATAATTCTTAAATTCTCTCTAGATTTACTTATTGGTTGTTTTGAGGTCTGTTTAGCAAAATTCTAATTGAAGAATCCTTCATTTCTCTTCAAGTTTTACTATGCTATAATCCTGAAAGATTTTTCTTGTTCTTAGTATGTTGAAGGATCATTAATTTCCCTTTGAACCTAAAACAATCATAACTTTATGTTTATTTCTCACTCACTAAACCTACTTAGATCGATTTGGACTTGTTACCTTGCCCTATGAAATACCCTTGACCTATTACTGAACTTTTCAAGACCTTTTCAGACTCCATAGCCCAATGGATTGATTTTCTCTTACTCTACCTATTTTTCTTGACAACCTATCCAACCAAACAAAAAAACAAACAAACAAACCCGAATCCTTATAACTAGCCTAAAATTAAAACCCTAAAATCAACTAAGTTACATTTTTCACACAAGCATAGAGAGAGCCCTCTTTGAGTCTAGGAAGGCTAGGTCCTAGGACTCTAAAGATTGGTTTGATGTTACCCTTGTTCATTTGGTCTTGCCAATCTAACAAATTATGAGGACCTAAAAATTCCTAATAAGTATATTTATGGGTATCCATACACTCTTATTCAACAAATTAAGAAGCAAAAATAAAAATTAATATTCCAACTAGCTCATGGCTAACTGGGAATATTACAGTCCTCCCCTCCCGAATGTTGCTTGTCCTTAAGCAACTATAAAGCTGAGTTTTGCAACTCTTCTCCTCTTTCCTTGGTGACACCTTCATGTGATAATATCTCCTCATATACCAAGTGTCTCCCAATCAATCCCTCCATGAAATCCTCCTCACAAGTTCTCATGAGATGCAAATGAGTCATCTCATAAGGAAGTAAAACATCCACTGTAGAAATCATGGTTTTCCCAATATTTTCCCTAATACATGAAGCATAAGAAACATGGAGAATCTCTCTCCCAAAGAGCATGTTCAATCCTTGCATCCTCCCTCCATTCATTACCATAATAAGAATAATAACATCATCAATGTATGGTACCAAAACCAAGGACACATAAGCTGCCATATGAAATAATGGAGGTGGATCATAGTCTCACATGTGGAACCAGCGCAGTATATCTCTTGACTGCCTCAAATAACAATATGGTAAGTGGTTTCCCTGCCACTTACTTGCTGACATAGTCTTCTCACATGCTTTGAGAAGGTGATTGATGTTTGGTGCCTTTGGTACACACCCAAAATGATATGTCATCTTCCTATATCCTCACATGGAGTGGCCATGCTCAGCAGAGTTTATAGCCCCAAGTTGTGCATGAAATTTATAAGGAAGAATGCTCCAATTTGGAGCAATGGCTTGCACATGTATGGTAAAGGAATGCACATATTCATAAAGTAAGTTATTATGCGTACAAACATGATCCTTACCATATGATTTGTTCACACGAATGGAGTGGCTCATAGATAGATCCCCTCTCATTCCCAAAGAGGAAAGAGGTGGTTGTGATAAATCCCTCAAATATTAATGTATCTTCTCCATCTCCACATGATCCATGCATCTCCTCAAATGCGGATATATCTCCTCTTCAAAGCCTTCCCAAGTATATGTCTCCATGATGGTATGGTATGATATCATGGAATAAGTGTGGTTGAAGAGAAAATATTCATGTGCTTCTTGCAGCAACTTCTCCTTTAGCTTGGATTCTCTAGATAAGAAGATCATACTGTGATAGTAGATGACCCCATCTCTTACAGAATATCCGTCCTCTAGTAGCAGGTCATCAAGTATCATGCATGTAAAAATATCCTTGGAATAATCCACCAACAACTGCGATTTCCAATATTTACAAAGGAGTATTTCTTATTGTGTTAAGAAGTCCATCCACTTCTTTCCAAGCCACCCCCATGGCGACTTTTTCTGCTGCAACACTTCTTCATGTGAAACTTCCATTTTCACATCGATAATGCAATCTATAGTTCCATTTGTGCCAATATTTATGTCCTCTTGTTGCATGTGCTTTGGACGACTAGTTGGATGCAAACTCCAACAATGAGAGACATCATGTCCCTTCTTTTGGCAATATGTGCTAAACTTATCCACCTTCTTAGAAATTTGTCTTTGCCTCATCTGCTTCCTGTATTCTTTCTTCCTCATCCAGCATCTCGAAACAACATGGTTAAATCCACCACAATATGTACAGCAAATATTTCTTCCATTTAAGCATGTAAAATTATCATGCTTTGCAGAAACACAATCAAATTGATCATGGGAATATTTATACCTATTGTACTGCTTTGAATGTTCATCCTTTTTTTCTTCATGAGAATATGAACTAGTAGAGGCTACATATTTCATTTGCAGACTAACATCATCGTTCTTGTCTTGAAAACTGTCTAAACTTGCATGCTCATCATAAGCTACATGTCTACCATCTTCTTGCTATAACAAAGGCTTAAAGAAATGGAAATAATATTTGAAAAAAATTTGACATATTTGCATCTTAGAACTTGGAATAAAATTTCTCTTTGAAATAGACTCACAAGCCTTCATGGCTTTCGAGTTTTTGCCATTAAATTGCACATAACCAAGACCAAGATTCTTGGGTCGTTCCTCAACCAAAATGGGATCAACCATGCCTTGTGAATGCTTGCTTAATCCATTTCCTTCATAGCCCATTTTAATCATTAATTTTTACCCTATTCCCCTTGTATGTTTTTCGAAAGAATCAACACATCTTTCTAATGAGGAAACTGAAGACAAGTTAGAATGGATTACCTCTTCCTCAGGCATTTTCTTGGTCAAAGCCTCTTGGGCTTGATGGAGTTGCCTCTCCATATAATGAAATCTTTGAATAATTTCTTCCTTCTCTTCCTTCAGCGAAAACAATTGTTCACGAAGTTTAGTTCTTTCTCTTTTATCCTCAAATAGCATCTGCACCATGTCCTTCAATATAATAAAGTCATGATTCATATCATCATCGAAGAATATTGTGAAGGAGGAAACTTCACTTGTAGAAGTTTTCATTATGATGTCAATGAACAAATTAACTTCAACAAAATTCTCAAAGATTTTCGAAACAAATGACAAAGCTTTTTTAAATGGCTGTAGAAACAAACAATTATTCAAGCAGCCAAACAACAAACAAACTCCAAGAGCTTCTTAACAAACAATCATCAAGAGGGTTTGTTTTCCAAGGGTGACTTTGAGGTCCCTTGGGGTAAGGAATATTCCTTCAGCCCTTTCTTCCTTTTTTTCCTCTCAAGGACTTATCTAATTAGTAGCTATCCCCAAATATCAAGAAAACTCAAACAACAATCAGTTTGCAAACAGTAAACAGTCAATCTTTTACACTGTTTAACACCTTTCAAGCTATATAATCAAGCAAACAAGTTCTTTGTCAAGAAAGAAACTATTATCTGATACCAATATGATCTGAAAATGGTCTGTATAACTCATATGTATTACAAGAACCTACCACTCAGTTTAAATTAAAATGATCTAGCTTTTACTTGAAAATTTTGCGGAATATTTTACTTGAAAGTGGTGTATGATTTTTTACTGTTTATGTGTCTTAAATTCATTTTTTCTTGCTATAACTTAACATGTATGAAAATAACATAATGCAAAAAATAAACATTCAAATACAATAGAAATTTTAATCTAGGAGTTCACCTGAAATCTTGTGGGCTACATCTCATTTGAGATTTATCATCATGACTCAAGTCTTTGGGATTATGGTAAGTGTTTTTACAAGTAAATACTTAATTCCAATGAATAAAAAAATGATCCAAAGGACTTAAAATACCATTTAAATCCCTCTAATGGTTGTCCAAACTTTTTAAACAGCTTGAGGCTCTTGTTGACATGATTCCTTATGTTGGTGCATTAAGCTACTCTCAGCTTCCAAATGGCACAAACTCCCTTAGAATTTTGTTTTTGTCACTAAAACCACTACTTATGTATCCAGTACACATCATACATCAAATACCAACTGATAAATTTCTCAAATTGATCACTGCATTCCCCAAATAGGCTATCCTCCAAGGTTTTTCCAAGGTTGCCCAAAACTTCACATCAGTTTTTCGAGCTCTATAAGTTCTCAAATTTTTTTGAAACCACTTCTATTGCTTCCAAAATTACTTAGATAGTCAATATATACTTTTCATTCATAAAAAATGACCTCCAAATGCTTCGATTTTCCTCAATCACCTATCAGCACCCCATGGCATTGGGGTCAATGAAAACTCCTATGTTGAGTTTTTGACCTCTAGAATTCTTCAACACTTTCTAAAACCTCTTTCATTAGATTCATACTAATTTTTTCAGTCAATAATGACCATTGGTTCACTGCATATGGTCTCAAGCAGCTCTAGCTAAGCCCTGCACCATTGCTGTCAAAATCTGGCACTAATGGCCCCTGTAACTTTACTGAATCTTTTCAGCCTTCAAAAGTTCTCTAAAGGCTCCTTCATCTTCCCTGTTGCAACCACTATTGAAGATCACCTCCATTCGACCTAAAAATTGTCCCAAAGTGCTGAGGAGGTCGAAGAGACCTAAAATTGACTAAAACTCTGTCCAATTTGGTTCAATAATGAGGGATTTATGGAAGAAACAAGAAAAATGCCCAATGTCCCCCAAAAACCTTCGCTAAATGTGGAGAAGTTGAATTTAGCTGCAGTTAGGTTGGCCAATTCTGCCAAATATGGCATGCCAAAATAAATTCTACTAACTTAAAAACTGGATTAGCTTAACTTAAACCCAGATTATGGACGGATAAGATAAGTTTAATGCTAAGCGCATTTTAGGCACTAATGAAGGAGATTAGTGGCTAAGCCATGCTTTAGTGGTTAATTAAACCACATTAAAATAATATTCCATTCCCTTTAGCACCTGGTCTTTGGCTCTTAGTCACATTGAGCGTTTTAAAGTGGGGGTTGGCGCCCTTTACTGCCCAAAATGGATTTTGTTTAAACTTAAAATAAAATGTGAAACCATCTCATGTTAAGAAATAATGTGTGGTGGAGTTGGTTGGACGTGGTATTTGTGCATGAGAGGTTAGGTGTTCAAATCCTTGGGCCTCCATAAAAAAATTATAACATAGTTCCTAGGCCATGTGGTGGCCTCTGGGCCTACCACATGGCGGCCTGCTATTGGTCTGTCTCCATAAAAGTCAAATCTTCAACCATTCATAGAATGGCACTTGTCAACTTCTGATAAGCCCAAATGGAATATTCCAAGGAATATTCCCTGGATTATTCCAAGAATATTCCTTGGAATATTTTTATTTATTTTTCCAAATTCAAAATTCAAACTCGGTCAACTAAAAAAAGGATTTTACTGGAGACTTCAAACCTTCATAACTTTCACATACGACGTCGGTTTTGAGAACCACTCACGGCGTGAGAATTGCAGCGATGAAACCTTTCCGGTCATTCAGGTTTGAAACTCTTCTAAGCACTTTGAATTTTGGGCTATCATTCTGGTTCATGATCCAGTTCTGATCACTTCATGAGTTAAACATCGTTGAAATACAGAATCCGCACCATGATGATAAAGTGTGTCTCCAACAATATTATATTGCTGAGATTGGTAATGGATCTTTCGTCAATTTGAACGTGAGAGTTTAGGCTGAAAGGTTTGGGTTTGGAGATAAATGATGATATCTCCATACCATGGATCTTATGTACTAATAAGAAACAAATATTCATCAGCAATCAGATGCTCTACCACAATTTCTATCTCAGTATTTTGGAAGTCACAAATAATTTCGGCGAATGCCAGTGATTTCTTTGATTTGGATTTTTCAAATTCTAAATAAAACTCTTGAAGGATAACAATCCATTTAGAGTATTTTCCCCTGAGTAATTGTTTAGTCAAAATATACATCATCGGTTTGCAATTAGAGATCACAGTTGTTTTTCATAACAATATGTAATGACGAAATCTTTGGACAGCTTGAACTACCGCCAAGGCCAATTTCTCCACATGCGAATATTTAATTTTGGTCGTATTGAGATTCCGACTAAGATAGTAAATCACATGCTCATTGTGAAATTCATCCTCTTGAACTAATACCATTCCAATGGTGGAATCAGAGGCTATTAGGTATAAAATGTAATCTTGGCTGTAATTTTCTGGATGAAATAATGGTGCATGGGTCAACACATGTTTCAAAGCATCAAAAGATCGATCAACGATCTCATCCCAAATGAAAGGAACATTTTGTTTCAACAACCTGGTAAAACCTTTTGTTAACCCAACATAGTTCTGGATAAATCTACGCATAAAGTTTGCTCTCCTTTGCAAACTTTGGAGTTGGTGAAGTGTGGAAGGAGGAGGTAAATTAATAATAGCCTCAACCTTTGATGGGTCTACATGAATGCCTGCTTTGGAAACAAAAAATCCTAGAAATCTACAAAATTGCACACAAAAAACACATTTGTGGGGATTTAACCGAATCTTATAATGCCTACATCTGATAAAAATTTCTCTTAAATGGGTAGGATGATATTCCCTGTGCAATGAATGAGAAGGTAAATCATTGAGATAAGGCTGCACAATGTGTTTAATGTCATGAAAAGCATAAGACATTTCCCTTTGAAATGTTTCACCAACATTATTTAATCCGAAGGGTAGTTTACAATAAGTAAAGACAAATGAATGTTGTTTTTGATTGATCAACAGCGAGTATTTTTATTTCATTGTACCCGGAAAATCCATCCATAAATGAGTACATTTCATTTCCGGCACAATCATCAATGATTTGATCAATATAGGTAGTTGGATAATTTTCTTTTGGACAGGCTTTGTTAATATCCCTATAGTTGACACATACTCATATAGTTCCTTGTTTTTTAGTAACAGGAACAATATTAGATACCCAATCTGTCATAGGAATTGGATAAATAAAGCCCACTTTTAGTAATTTCTCAACTTCGGCTATAATAGCAACAACTTTTCGTGGATGTATCAGACGTAATCTTTGCATGATAGGTTTAGCATCCGAGTAAGTTTTTATTTGATGAATGATAATTTTGGGATAAATTCCTAGCATTTCTTCATAAGAACAGACAAATATGTCACGAAATTCTTGAAATAGGGCTTTATATGTAGTAATTTCATCTAACTTACAAGAAGCATCTATATGAATGTTTTCAATAATTCCTGGTTTAACTGATATGTCAATGGGAATCATCGAATAAATATTTTCCAAATTGATTTCAAAATCCAAATTTTTAATCGATATTGGACTCTGGGGTTATTTGACATAGTCAATTCTAAAAATAGATGAAATTTTATTTTCAAATCTATCAAGCTCAGGTAAAAATTATGACCTATGATGAAGATCATCCCATGGTAATTCATCTATGGAAAAGAATTCACGAATGCTTTCATCAATATGAAACACTTGTTGAAGAGGATTAGGAATTGATGTTATAGCTGAGCTTGATGGTGAAAATGATTTTTCAGTGATCAAATTCATTGGATCAGAATTAGTTGATGAAGGACTGGAAAATGACAGCACTACATGATATGCTATCTCAAAAGGACTCAAAGGCATCTCGCCATCGAAAGAATCTATTTCTGACTCTAAAGGCACTATCCAAGGGTCATCAAATGGAATAGTGCTTGATGTAATCATATTGATATTAGCAATAGTATGCGGTACATTAGGTGGAGACATAGAAAAAGTTCCCATTAAGGCGAAATCTTTGATTAAACCTACTCCAACATCCTCATAAGGGATATTCAATTTTCCAACATGTTGAATATTATCTGTAGAAGCTGGGTCAGACGAATAATATGAGAGATGATCGATTTACACAATATTCCCTTGATGAGGAAACATTATTAATCGAAAGATTGATGATATGACAGCAGTCATAGCACAATACCAACTTCGACCCAGAAGAAGGTTGTAATCTAGAGGGGCATCAATGACTTCCATATCTAAATTAACAGTTTTACCTTCCACCTCTATTGGTAGATCTTGCAAAATTCCATATGGATGGAATCCTCTTCCGTCAAAAGCTTTGAGAATTTTCAAATATTGGTTAAGTGTCAGAGAACCAAGTTATTTCCAACAGTTTAATGACATAATACACGTATACACTCCCTCATTAATTACAGTATGAAAGCAACGCCTTTTTTTGACTAGTACTGGAATCTGAAAAGCCATTTGATGAGGGAGTCGTGGTGTAAAATTTTCTAAATCGAAGACCATAAGGTTCAAATCTTGAATATCTATAGCTCCAATAGATGATAAGAGTACTTTCCTTTGTGCCAGACATGATTGTAGCACTTCTAAGGCCGACATTGTTGAAGGAGCTATTGCTAAATCCTCAACAATGTTGTAGTTCTGAGCAGCTCTCGCATGTGGATTGAAAGTTGATTTTCGAAGTACACCTTTAGCAGACAGTTTAATTACTAGATTAGGATTAGGTTTCTCAATATGAAAAGGATCAAAAACCGGAGGAGATGTAGCTAGTACTGGATTATAATTTTCTACTTCTTTACCAGTAACAGGATTTTTACTTCCATAGTCTTGTGATCGAGTCACAACCATTACTTGAGACATCATCAAAATATCTACTGGTGTATTAGAAGAAGATCCAATGATTTTTCTATATTGAATAGGAAAAGGATCCTTCAAGGTAGCGGGCATAGGTGAAACCTTGAAAAACTTAGATACCTCAGACCTATGCGGGCATTCCTTAGTGAAATGATCCTCGTCACAGATAAGACAAGGATAACAAGGTTTTCGTTTATCATCAGACGACTAATTTTTCTCAGTTTTTTTTTTGGGAGATGAATTTTTTTTACTGTTATTCTTTCCTTTCTTCTTATTGCTAGATTTAGACTTATTTGTCGAGGAATCTACAATGTGAATGTCGGCATAAGTTTCGAGGGAAGAATCTTCTTTTGGTGAATCAGGTAAAGTTATTATAGGAGAAGTAATCTTGGAATATTTATTCTTAGTCTTATTAGTACTAACTGAACCGATTACACCATCAACGGCATGAGAGCCTGAGGGAGTTGTTGTTATCTGACCAGGACATGGTAAATCTGGAATTTTCTCGTACAAAGCACCTAACTGCGTATATACTAGGTCAAGGTACTGAGCTTGAGAAATGACTTGTTCTTATGTAACAACTCCTCCTTTAGCTACATCTTCAGTAATTTTTGGTAGTAATGATTTTATAAACCATTCTGCCAAAATCTGATTTGGAATAAAAAATTTAACTAAACATCTTCTACATCTCCATTCATGTATGTGATATTATATGTACTTAGATGTAGATTTTTTTAGTGAAGTTAATAATTCTGTGAAATTATCGTATCTGAATGGAAACTAAAAATGAGTTAAGAAGGTGGTTGCTAAGGCATTGAAATTATTAAACGAACCATGTGGTAATTTAATATACCATTTGGCTGCTAATCCTATGAGAATTCTCTGAAAAAGTCTTAAACGAATCGAATCATCAATCAAAGAGTTGAATGCACAGCAGAGGTGATAATTCATGACATGGTTAGAAGGGTCCTCTCCTAATTTACCTTCAAATTTCGGGATATTACTGAGCAACTTATTTTGCATTAGCAGCCCATACAGAAGATAATAGATTAGTTCATTCGTAAGGCGTGATAAATTAGGTAAATCTAAAGTTGCTATGAATGGAAATCGATGGTCAGGGTCCTGCTGATTAAATTGATAACCTTGTCGAACTATACTAGTTCCAGGAGGAGGATATCCACGATATCCTAGAAAAGGCTGTGGATTTGGAATTGGAATTCCCCCTAGATAACCATGATTAACTGGACCATATTGGGCTTGAGTAGTTATCTGATACATATACCCAAGGTACGATTGATGCTGATATGATGGATTTTTTGCTAGAGGTCCATATTGATATGGCCCCTGGTATGGAGGATAAACAAACTGAGGTTGGCTTGTTATAACTCTACTTGTACCAGGTTGACCTACATGGATCTGAACAGTATTCTGGATTGTAGGTCCAGGCTGTGGGGCAGAAACTTGAGGAATAGGTATTGATACCTGAGGAGCTGTAGAAATAGGAGCTGCAGATACTCCAGGAATAGGTGGGGTAGCTTGAACAGAAGTTGGCGTAGTAGTTTATGTTGGAGTTCTAGGTGTACTCAGATCAGGCTGTTGAACTGTACCTGATGCAGGTACCTGAATATTAGGTTGAACAGAGTGTACAGGTTGTTGGATGTGAGTATAACTAATTGGTTTTCTAGGTTGATAATAAGGTACTTGCATATTAGGTTGCATATTCTGTTGAACTTGAGATGGATCCCACACTTTATTAGCTCTGGGATACGATGGTCCCATTGAAGGTTATGGATACGAAGGACCATAACTAGGTTGATAATTTGGAACATATGTTGGATAATTTACTCGATAATTCCCTCCTCTATGAAAAAATTGTTGTTCTGGGTAAAACTGCTACCCCAAAGGAGGTTGTGGAACCTGAGTTGGATACTGCCCTTGAGTTTGATATTGACCCTATGATTGATAGTTACCTTGAGGTATGTATTGCCCTCGAGGTTGATATTGACCCTGAGACATATTTTGACCTTGATGTTGCCCCCAGGCAGTAAATACTACCTTGAGGTTGCCCCCCAGGCTGTAAATTACTACCTTGACGATCAGGGTTTGGAATGTTTCCAGACATCATATAAATTTTTTCCGCATTTATAGTTTTGGTATTTGATTCATTTGGACCAGATGATGGTATATGTTTTTCAAGAGAAGGAGATTCACCTGAGAAAGTACCAGAAAGGTACTGGTATCCCACAAGGACAGATGAACCACCATAAAGATATGTTTTTCGAGTTGCAGAAAACATTGGTGACTCACCAGACATAATTAATGGAGGTTTGTAACCTCTCGGTATAGTGTAAAAGGGAATTCATGGTGGTGAATAGTTTAGACCAGTATTGTGTAGAAAATATACCAACTGAGAATACCAAGGGTTCGGTTTGAAAGGACTATAGTAAATCGATTCACTTGGCCTGGGATCGAGAGTTTCTTGAGTTGAAGGAAGAACAACTTCTTCTTCAGTGTCAATAACTTCTTCAATACTAATGAGACCAAGAGGAAGATTTTCTGTGATCTGATACTTCACTCTGGGTGAATCAGGATGATCAGGGGTTGGTTCAAGGAATGGAGAAGTAACCTCATATATAACTGTTATGTTCTCTGGTTTAGAAACTTCAGGTTCTGAATCTGGTAATTCACTAGTTGTAGAAACAAGTTCACCGACTTCGGAAATTGAAACTCTATGTGGAGTACTTTCTGCAGTACGAGGCTGATCTACTTCGTATTCAAGATGAACAATTATAGATGTTTCCTGGTGTTCAATGGATTCAGTTCCTGATGTTTGTCCTTTTTCAGAATTAAGTATTTCTAACTGGCTTGGTGTATACTCACAGTGTTTCCCCTACATTCTACGTGATTGTATAGGTAATTCAACCATGATTAAAACTTTTTACACTGGAAATCAAAGAAAATTTCAACAAAATATCCTAAAGTCTCTAAGGAAACAACCAAATTGATTACACACATAGAAAATCTAAGATATCAAACCACACAAAAATAGTAGATTCCCACACTAAACACACTAGTTGGTGATGAAATCCAACATCGTAGAATTTTAATGCAGAAATGGCGGTTGGAAATGTTACCCCAAAAACCTACTTAATGAAACAGACCGGTGAAAGTTTCTCCACTTAAACCATCTCTATTGAAGATAACCCTCCGGAGAGTCCAAGTGAGTCTAGGCGACATCTGTTTCAGGTACAGTGGGGCCTCCCCTCCACCGTCACCTTGGGAAATAATCCTAAATTTTATAGCCACTAAGGTCACCAACTGGAACAAATATACCTAGGGTAATAGTCTACGATCTTATATACATGCAAGGGCAGAGTAACTAGCTCAATCCCCTTGCAGGCTCCTTGACATAATCCAATGTTTACAGACAATTGACCCCAGCCTCCTCGACAACGGTCTATCTGAGGTTTACCATTTTTAATACATGCACATCTGCTATCTTTCCCAATGAGATAGGTATGATTACCTCATTAGTTCGGACATGATCTCATACTTAATTCTTTTAAAAAGAGCTTCCCAGAGCATACATGCTATAATTTGATTTTCCTATCGCAATATTTATTACTTGTTTATTTGAAATTCCTTGGAATGTTGACTACAACCTATTCCAAGACACTAGCCTGAGCTATGTCGGTGGAAAAGAGCCCTAGAAAATAAAAAAATTCTAGATTGATTTTAATTAAGCGTTACTTTTAGTTTGGCTGTTACTTAGGTCAAAAGGTATGGAAGTGAAACTTCGATGATGTTTAATGACCCGACTCAAAAATACGATAAAATGCATCTATATGAAAAGAAACTCATTTATTTTCAATGAAACCTATTTAGAGGAAAGATTTGAGAGATTTCAATAACTTTAGAAACATCAATTCTTTCTTTGATAAAAAAATCAACTTTGAAAAGAAGACAATTTATTGAGAACTCAATTTCACAAAAAAAAGATCACTTGTTCAAAATGAAATTCCTTATATCATTCAAATAAAAAACTAGAATCAAACTTCTTCCAAAATAAAACTAAAACTCTTTAAAACAAGAAATTCAAAATCAAAAGAAAACTCTAATTTTGAACTCTATCTAAATGGTTTTGAGGATGTTTATGCTTAGTTTCTAATCTAACCAAGAACTTTCTTCTTATCTCAGCAAGAAATAAAAAACATCCAATAATGGTTCTAAATTGAAATTCAAACCATATCAAGCTAAAAGGTTTTCTAAATTTGCAAATGAAAATAAAATCTAATTTTCATAAAAGAAATATTTGCATCAAGTTCAATGGCTCAACAAGAAAATGATGACATACCACTTAGCTAAGGTATATAAAGGTTTTTGATTTAGAGCAGCAAGAAAACAAGGCAAACACTCACTCATAAAATGCAAATCAATTGAAAAGATCACTTCAAACCGAGAAATTGCTAAAAGAAACTCTCATAGAAGAATTTGATAGTCAAGGCAAGGTGGGGTAATTACAGGGAATCAAGTAATTACACTCCTAAAAAACATAATTTTTATTTTTTCAAAACTTTCCAAAAGTATGCGGTTTTTAATGGAACAAGGTGTGGTACCGCACTGTTTTTCACTAAAATATACGGAGTATACTACTCTGTTTTTAAACAAAAAGTGCATAATCTAGAAAAACACAGAAAAAAGGTAAAAATACAGATTTACAGTCAGGGATTCCAATGAGTTATATACCCAAACGATTTTTGAATTAATCAAAATCATAGAATTTATTCAAAAGTCAAACTGAAATTAAAAAAAAAACTAACATCATTAAGTCCCCAGTGGAGTCACCATTTTGTTATGCGGATAAAATCCTTCTTGCAGATAAGAATGATCTCCCTAGTATCCTAAGGATATCTAGAAACAAACAACCAAATTCAAACCATTTTCTCTAGACCATTATGATTCAGAATTATTAATCAACTAAGTAAGAGGAGATGCTCCTACCTAAAGTCCAACACTTGATGTAATCTTCAATCAAGTCACTCCAAAAGAGGTCAATTCAGCATTTAAGACCTGCATTGAAAGACAAGAAAAAGGATTAAAATCACCTGCAATATATAATAATTCAGAAAAATTAATCTATCTCAGTGATCAAGGAATCCAAGAATTAAATTACTCAAATAGATACATGAACAACTTAATGAGAAAATAGAATCCATTTGTATTAACTTGTATGATCAGAAGTAACCTTACAACCTTATCGCCTTGATGTCATACAGGTCCTTCCGGGGTCCTGAACAACCATGTTCCATCGGTTTGACAAGCCTTCTACTCTCTGAACTAGCATAAAACCATGGATATGAGTATGTGATTGTTCTCATACCAATGATGCCACATACAGAGAGTATAATTTCTTCAACAATTCTCTTCTATATGTTAAGAAGTCTCCCTTTGAGACTAAAATATGAGTTAAATTTATAGGATAGTTATGAAGGAGGTTTTAGTTCCATAGAGAGGTAGATAAAGTCCTCTCATAAAGGGATTTTAGTGCCAAATACCAAGGGATAATCTCCATTAATGAAGGGATAGGGGTTCATGAATGAAGGGGCAAAGCTTGACTTGATTATGCTTCTAGAATCCTCTAGCTGGGAGAATATTCAACCAGTTGGGCTTCTAGAACTTAATTTTTCTTTTATTTTACCTTTTATGGGGGTCCGCAATTTTAGTAAGAAAAACGTGCAGGACGTGCTGCAGGTTATAGAGCAAGAAACCACGATACCACAGGTAAGAGCTAGGAAAAGTGCGGAGTTAGGTGTTTTGGGGTTTTAATGAGCTTTTCTCCAATTCCAAGACTTGGTTAAGGAAATTTATGGTTTTTGACCTCTAAGGGAGCATAAAATAGGTAATGATGAACCCATACAAACAGCTAAATGTCATGGTGACAAATTTTAGTGTAACACCTCATGATACTAGTGCATCTAACAAAGAGGGAGATGACAAGGAAAAATCAGACAGTGAGGGCAGTGAGGCTAATAACAGTGAAGAAGAAAGCAAAGAAGAGGATATTAGTGAAGAAGATGCAAATCAGGGAAATGAAAATGAGCAATCAAATATTAATAAGGGAGAGGGCAATAATGAATCAAGCAATGAAGACAATAGCAAATATGACAGTGAGGAAAATAGAGATGAAACACATAGCACTAAGGATGAGGAAAATGAGGCGGATGTCAATGAGGAAAATATCAGTGAGGATGCAAAAGGCAACAAGGAAATGAGTGATGATAGCAGTGGGTTAGAGAGAAGTAAAGAGCATAGTGAAGCTCACAACAATGAGGCAGAAAAGAGTGAGGAAGAAGAAGGAAATGAGGAGGCAGATATTAGTGAGGAAAATGTAAATGAAGAATAAAGCAATGTAGAAGGTAGTGAGGAAAAGATCCATGAAGAAAGAAGTAAGTAAAATGGCAATGATATCAGTGAGGATGATGTCAGTGATAAAAAGAGAGCATTGAAGCAGAAGACAGTGATGATGTTGGCACTAACGATGACAGTGGGTCAAAAGGCCATGATAGCAATGGTGATACCGGTGATGAAGGCAACCATGAGAGCAGTGTTGATAAGATCTAAGAGGATAGTAAGGATACCAATGATGATGGTAGTCATGATGGCAACAAGACTAAAGACACTAAAATGATGATAATTGAACCTTTTATTTCACCTACCAAAGAGGAAATAGGCATATGTTTGCTGCCCTCAAGAGGCAAGGGCCATGCCTTCCACATCAACTAAGCAGCTTGAAAAAGGTAAAGAAAAGTTCATGGATGAAGAAAAAGAAGACCAGCATGAGAATGAACAAGAATTTGAACTCATTCATGGTGACAGTGATGATGGAAATGAGGTAAGGATCTCACACATGTTGCTCAAAAGCAAAGATGCCCAAATTAAAGATTTGCAAGCCAATCTAAGTAGGGCTAGGAATGTGATTCACTATTATGAGCTTGAAAACAAGAAGCTAGAGGCACAGAAGGAAATATATGAGGTCAGATCTATCAGAGCTCATAAATAAGCTGCAAAAGCAAAGGCTAAGTTAGATGAGGCCTTGGATAGATATGGGAACACAAATGAAGAGGGAGAATAACTTCCTAGAAGGAGGCCAAGGAAAATTGGCTTAAAGAAGGCCTTAGCCAAGGAGAGAAAGCAAGAGGCAGCCTTGGTAGAGCAGCTCACTCCAAGTGAGCTGCTTGCCATGGATATTGACTATGATCGGGAACCTTGTATTGAGAGGGAAAACATACACTTTGAGGGTCAGTTGGAGAAAACCAAGAGGGACCTTGACCTCCAAAAGAATATAGCAAGGCACTATGCCTTAAGGAACAAGATTGCAAGGGCTAAGCTCAAAAGAGCCCTTGCAAATATTCAATTCCTCAAGGAGGAAAAAGGCAAAGAAAACATTGAAATCCTTGCTGATGCATCCCTCCTGGCATTGCAAACATAATTAGCAAGGCAAATCCAAATTTTGGCATCTTTTTGTAAATTTTGGTTTTTGACTGTTTTAAAGGGCCAAAGGCGCAGAGCCACTGGTGCTACGCTCTTTTTTTGGGCACTCTTTTGAGGAATGGATTAAATTTTTGGAGTATTTAGGAAAATGACATAATCCAAAAAACATCTCAGATCATTTCGAGTATAATTGGTACTGCAAACGTTCCAAAAACACCCAAAAAATCACCTTTCTGCCTTATTTTTAGAGTTGGCGTTATGCCTTGAGCAGTCTTGGGAGAATGTGTTTTTGGGTAGGTAAATTAATTCCAATAAGAAAAATAAAGGTGGTTTTGGAAGGTAGACTTGAAAATATTTCCAATGAGCTATCATGGAGCTCATTTGGACACCTGGAAGGCCTCCAAATCTTGGTCACAAAACAGGAAATTTTTCTGGTGCAAGCATTGTGCCCTTGGCCTTGGCGCTGTGGCCTTGCCTGCAAAGTCAACAAAAGACACAAATTTATTGAAAAAATATATTTTTGAGTACTTTTAAGGAAAATCACTCATATTTAGCTCAGAATTTATGTTTGAAGTTATTTTTCATTTATTACATTAGATATTTTTTGTGCCTTGGGCCTTGCATGGTCTCTTTGGACAAAAATGGTATTTATGATGTATTAATGACATTTTCCAAACCCTAGTAACATTTTTGGTCCTCCTTGCTAGTTAAATACTGCATTGGGTCCTCATTGTACATGTTGGTTGGTTGCTAAGCATAATATGATCTAGACTTTGAGTTTGTTGAAGAAATTGGCTTTGAACTGAGCACCAATGGATTAAGCACATTCCTAGGATTCATGAGCTCTGTTAAATGGTGATGTTATTCCACTCATGTATTTTTTTTGTTTATTTTTCATTATGTTCATGGTTTCTTTGTTGGCAATATGACGCAGAGTGTTGTCCTTGATGGCAACCCGCTGAATGAAGATGAAGACATGAGACTATTGACATGTGTTGTCCTTGATGGCAAACCACCTGATGAAGTTATTCTTGACTTGATGGACTTGGTAAATGATGTAACCTGGATGATAAGATGTATGTTGACAATATGATGTAGAGAGTTGTTCTTGAATGGAAACCCACTTGATGAAGATGATGACAACTTACTTGATGAAGTTGTGCTTGATAGAATATGTCTTGATGAACTAAATCTGATGTATCTATAGTGAGTACAGAAGGCAATGAAGAAAGGAATCCAGCTTGTGCTAAATCTATGGTGAAAAGAGTATGTTTCAAGGAATACGCGGATCTGTCTAGGGGAAGTCGCGTATGCACGCGAAAAAGAACGTGCCAAGTCGCGTATGGGAAAAAGCGCTCAAAAAGTGCAAAACCAGGGGTAACCACCATGGTATTGACCCATTGTATTGGGTTATGATTCATCTAAATGACCCCGTCCAGGAATACCATCAGAAGTAATGTGGTTTTGGGCTCATGGTATTGAAAAAGGGAAAACTTATATAAAGAGAAGAAATTCATTGTGCAAATCATGAGGATGGGTGCAAAATGTCTGAGATTGAATGAATACTTCTCTCTGAAGTATATCTGAATGGAAAGGGTTACAGTTGAATGATAGATCTGAATGTATGATGCACCAATGATGAAGAAGGGGATCTAGATCTGAAATGTACTTGTGGTATTTTCAGACCGCTTATGGAGTGATTGGATCTGTGATGAGGCGAACATCTGTCTGAGGTAAAGGGTAAAATCTGAAGTGATGTATCTGTAGTAAAGAATTGCAATGACATAAAAGTCTAAAGAACCATACGCTAGTTCGCCGAAGAGGAAGCGCGTATATACGTGGCTTCGCTGAAGAAAAAGCGTGTATGCGCAATGAAATTGGATCTATAATATGTAGAGAAGTATACGCTGGTTTGTGTGAACGAAAGCGCGTATATACGTGACATCAGTGAAAGGAAAGCGCGTATGAAAACTAGGGTTTGCTTAAGTCTGTGGTAAGAAATGTCTGATCCTGGTTTCCACGTTACCGCATCCAGATTCTACACCTCCGAGTTGCCCATCACCGGGGTTGTATGATTGAGCTTAAGTATGTGCAAGGTTAACTGCACTGGAATATGATGAAATGTGGCCTGTAAGTGGTGTCCTAAAGGAAGCTTTGGATCCAGTGTGAAAATTGATGAAACGTGGTCCATAGAGGTGCTGAGGGTTGTAGCCTTCAGTCAGGGGTTGTAGCTCCCTTCCAGGTGAGGCTGGTAAACGAGAGCAGGGGGTCGTAGCTCCCTTCCAGGAGAGGCTGGTAAACGAGTCAGGGGGGTTGGAGCTCCCTTCCAGGAGAGGCTGGTAAACGAGCGCAGGTGGGTGCCTGCGTGCTGGTAGGAGTCTGCACCAGCACATATGTTGTAAGATGTTTTCTCTATAATAAAATATTGAAGGCTGAGCAACTGCAGCGGTGGTTTTCTCCCAACTTGGGTTTCCACCTAAAAATCCCGGTGTTCATGTGTGATGCTTTGTGTGATGGTTTATTCTGTTGTTACTACACATGTTTACTGTTAACTTAACATCAGATGAATGAATATTGCAAAGAACTAAGTTAATAAATATCTGCATATTTAGATCTCTGCTAATACGCGAGTTGTATGAAGGATATCTGCGTATATACGCGAGTTTACTAAAGGAAAGTAGCGTATGGGTTTTAGAGAGTGAAAAAGTAAAAAGTTTTGAATATGCTGTAAATACTGATTCACCCCCCCCCCCCCCTCTCAGTATTTTTCCCAACAATTGGTATCAGAGGGTGGTCCTTCTGCAGAAGCTTGATCGCTTGAAGGAGATCCGTCACAATGGGAAGTCAAGAAGGAGTGATGTCTATAAAGCCACCTCTATTCAATGGAAGCAATCTGATATTCTGGAAGGTACGAACAAAAGCATATCTGCAAAGTCTTGGTGCAGATGTATGGGCAATCATGGAAGAAGGTTATCAATACCCGGAAAGTATTCCTACTGATGCAGCAGAAAGGAAGAAGTATGAAATCAATGCCAAAGCAGTGAATGTCTTATTAGGAAGCATGTCTCAATCAGAATTTGCTAAAGTAATGCAGCTACATTCAGCAAAAGAAATATGGGACAAGATCATTCTGAGCTATGAAGGAGATACAAAGGTAAAAAGTGCAAAACTCCAAACTCTTAGAATTGAATATGAAAATTTGAAGATGCATAGTGATGAGAGTATTGCTCAATTCTTCTTACGTCTGGATGATATTGTAAATCGAATGAAAAATTTGGGTGAAACCATAACTGATACTACTCTGGTTGAAAAAGTCTTAAGATCTTTGACTTCAAGATATGACTCTAAAGTTTTAGCTATTGAAGAAAGGCAAGATCTGCAAACTCTTACTATTGTTCAATTACATGGTATTCTGACTGCTTTTGAAATGAGACAAGGAGGTCCATCTCAAATCAAAGAAGCTGCTTTTAAGGTATATGAAAGAGGAAAAGAAAAGGAAGATGTCAAAGAATGCAGCTATATATCTGAAGAAGAAGAAGCAAATTTTGTGAGAAAGCTTCAACTAGGTACTGGAAGATTCAAAGGTAAGCTTCCCTTCAAATGTTTTGAGTGTGGAAAAGTTGGTCACTATGCTACTAAATGTCCTTACAGGGAAAAACGTGGTAAAGGGAAACAATTTGAAAAGAGGAAGAGTTATTATGCAAATGAAGATGATGATGAAGTGTCTAGTGAAGATGAAGAAGATTCTGACCATGATATTAAACTGCTCATGGCAAAAGAATCTAGAGAAGAAAAAGATACTTTTATGGATGCTCTGGAAGACAATGATTTTCTTGAAGAAAAAAATCAACTCAAAGTAAGCCTAGAAGAAAAGAACATAATCATAGAGACTCTTGAAAACCAGCTTGGAGCAAAGGAAAAACGCATTGAGGAATTGGAGTGTGAAGTAGTAAATCTAAGGAAAGATAATGAGAAAGGAAAAACTCTCAATCTTAGATTTGCTAAAGGTTCAGAAACCTTAGATGAAATTATCAATGCTCATCGTTCTCCTCTCATAAAAACAGGTCTTGGATATATTGGAGAATCCTCTCAGAATTCAGCACCAAACTATCTAAAGGCAGCAACTACTGGTCTACAATATTCTGCCTCTCAACAAAGAAGCAAGGACTCTTTACAGGTAAAGCAGGATCATCGCAATTCAAGGAACACTGGAAGGAATAGCTTTCAAAGGAGCTCCAACCAGTAGGTAAATCCAAATAAAATATTTCGTGATTACAAAAATGTCTATTTCAATGGACAATGTTTTACATGTCACAATTTTGGTCACAAAGCTGCTCAATGTGTTGCTTACAAAACCATCATGACATGAGAAGCAAGAAAGAAAAGGTTGGATACTGAACCAAAGAAGAATACCTATAACAACTTTTCTCCTCTTCAAAGTGAAGTTGAATGCGCTTATTGCAATAACTTTGGCCATGAAGAATCTGAATGCAGGAGCAAGATCCAGCCAAAAGAACATGTTCCCTCAAGCTCTAAAGTGTGGAAAAAGAAAGAACCGCCTGTTGAAAATTGTGGGATAGCGTTATTTGCAGAAGGTGAAGAAAATCAATGGTACATTGATAGTGGGTGCTCAAGACACATGACAGGTGACAAAAGCAAACTCCTTACATATAATGCTCTAGAAAAGGAAAAGAAAGTTACATTTGGAAATGATACTCCTGCTGTAATTAAAGGAAACGGGTCAGTATTTCTAAAAGAAAAGGTGAAAGCTAAAGATGTCATGTATGTGGATGGATTAAGGCATAACATGTTAAGTGTAAGTCAAATGTGTGATCAAGGAACAAAAGTTGTTTTTAGTTCAAAAGAATGTGTGGTTCGTGATCTTGATACAGGTAAAATTATCATAAAAGGGAAAAGAAATCCAAGCAACCTGTATGTACTAAAAAACTACAAATATCAGTGTTACTTGAGAAAATATTCAGAAAATTTGCTATGGCATAGAAGGCTGGGGCATCTGAGCTTCTCACAAATCAACAAAGCAAACAGACTTCAAGTTGTTCGTGATCTTCCCAATATTAATCCACCAGAAAATATCATATGCGAATCTTGTCAAATCGGTAAGCAGACTAGAGTACGATTTAATGCCAAAGAAGGATCATCAAGTAAGCCTCTTGAACTCATTCATACTGATTTATGTGGACCTATGAGGAAAAAGTCACTACGAGGGGAAGAATACTATATCTTATTTATTGATGATTACTCTAGAATGTGTTGGATCGGGTTCATGAAACACAAAGATGAAGCATTTGAAAAATTTCAGAGCTTCAAAGCACTTGTTGAAAATGAATTGGATCTAAAAATAAAGTGTCTTAGATTTGATCGAGGTGGAGAATATACATCAAATGAATTCCTTGAATTTTGTGAACAACATGGCATAAAAAGACAGTTCTCTGTAGCTGGCACTCCACAACAAAATGGCGTAGCAGAGAGAATGAATAGAACAATTCAACAAATGGCTAGAGCTATGCCTAATGACACTGGAGCACCTGACACTTTCTGGGCAGAAGCAACTCATACAGCAGCAAACATTCACAACAAAGCACATGTTCGGGTAAACAGTGATAAAACTCCATATGAACTCTGGTATGGCAAATCTCCCACTGTAAAGCATTTTAGAGTTTTTGGAAGCAAATGTTTTATCAAAAATAATGATGAAAAGCTTGGAAAGTTTGAACCTAGATCAGATAAAGGAATATTTCTTGGTTATCCATCTTCAAGCAAAGCATACAGATGTTATAATTAAAGGCTTCGAAAGATTGTTGAATGTATTGATGTTGTTATTGATGAGTCTCCTGCAGCCCCTAAAGAAGAAAATCAAACAACAAAAGAAGATGATGGTGACTTATTCCCCTCTATAGTAAATAGAAATGATATAGACAGCGAATCCAATGAAGAACCTAAAAATGATCTATCTGAAAAAGCTCCATCCAGATACGTTCAAAAGAATCATCCTGAATCTCAAATTTTGGGAGACAAGGAATCAGGTGTACGAACAAGGAGAACTCTTGTGGGATCTTCTAGTCATCTGGCACTTCTATCCACAATTGAACCGCTTAATGTCAATCAAGCTAGCAAAGATGAAAGCTGGAACCAAGCCATGAATGAAGAACTTGATCAAATTGAAAAGAATGACACTTGGGATTTGGTACCAAGACCACATGATAAAAATGTCATTGGAACTAAATGGATTTTCAAGAACAAGTTAAATGAGAATGGGGATGTTGTACGAAACAAAACTAGACTGGTTTGCAAAGGGTATACTCAACAAGAAGGTATAGACATTGAAGAAACTTTTGCTCCTGTAGCTCGACTTGAAGCCATAAGAATGTTTCTTGCTTTCTCAAGCTATCAACAAATCAAAGTTTATCAAATGGATGTTAAATATGCTTTTCTTAATGGTGATCTAGAAGAAGAAGTATATATAGAACAACCAGAAGGATTCATTTTGGGAAATGATGAAAATCTTGTTTGTAGACTTAAAAAGGCTCTGTATGGTCTCAAACAAGCTCCAAGGGCATGTTATTATCGTCTTGACAAATATCTTCATCAACAAGGATTCACAAAGGGATCTGCTGATAGCAACTTATACACAAAAGTTGAAAATGATAAACTATTGATTGTAGTTGTATATGTTGATGATATCATTTTTGGGAGTAACGAAGAATCTATGAGTCAAAAATTTGCTTCTGTCATGCAGCAAGAATTTGAAATGTCTTTGCTTGGGGAACTAACATTCTTTCTTGGCTTGCAAGTGCATCAATCTGCAGATGGTATATTCCTGTCACAAGAAAAATATCTTAAGAAAATTCTGAAGAAGTATGGCATGGAAGAATGCAAACCTGTAAGTACACCAATGATAACCGGATGCAATCTCAGTTCTCATGATGATTCTCCTCCAGTGAATCAACCAGATTACAGATCAATGATAGGAAGTCTACTTTATCTCACTGGGGCTAGACCAGACATTATGCATGTTGTTGGGATTGTTGGACGATTACAAGCTAATCCAAAAGAGTCTCACCTTCAGGCTGTTAAAAGAATATTCAAATATCTACAAGGAACTCAAGACTTTGGTCTATGGTATCCAAAGAATGCTGATCTTACTCTTCATGCCTACACTGATGCAGATTGGGCTGGAAGTGTTGATGATCGGAAAAGCACTAGTGGTGGTGCATTCTATATGGGACCTCGGTTAGTATCTTGGTTCAGCAAGAAGCAAAATTCTATTGCCTTATCTACCGCAGAAGCAGAATATGTGGCTGCCGCATCTTGTTGCACTCAACTCCTTTGGATGATGCAAACCTTACAAGATTTTCAAATCCAATGTACACCTCCTGTCCCCATTAAGTGTGAAAATACAAGTGCCATCAGTATTTCAAAGAATCCTGTTATGCATTCAAAGACCAAGCACATTCCCATCAAGTATCACTTCTTACGTGAACAAGTGCTTGAGAAAACCGTGAAGTTGGAGTATGTTCCCTCCAAAGAACAAGTTGCTGATATCTTTACCAAACACCTACCCAGGGAAGCGTTCGAGTATCTAAGACAGAAGCTGGGAGTGTTCTCTGCCAGTCAAAAGAACAAATCTGCATAAATTTAGAAGATGGCATTGGATACGTGGGTTTCATGAAACACAGTCGCTTATATACGTGAGTTCCTGCACAAAAAACTGCGTATGTCTGATTGCTGACAATTTTCTGGATGGAGTCAGCTCTTTTCAGCACAGCTGCAGTGCTGTTTGGTATCTCTGATACTGTTTGGTATCTCAGGTGGTGTTCCAGTTCTCATAATTCTATTTCTCATGTTTTGATAAAGATGCCTTGATGATTTGTTGGTGAAAGTGTTCAGGATGCACAAACTAAGGGGGATCCTTAGTCATATGAAAAGGATGCTTGGATGCACAGATTCAGGGGGAGCATTAGCCTTGCTGAGCATAATGCATTGTTGGCATCATGGTGGTTCTGATATATGATATCTCTTGAGATTTTTCTGATATTGGTCACATAAAGTCATATTTGTAATTTGATGAACAGGTCTTGTTAAGACCCATGATGTAAAATTTGTAATATTCAGTCATGTAAGGACGTGTCAAATTTTTAAACCCACTTGGTTGGGTAGCTGAGTCAATCTTTGTAAACCCACTTGGTTGGGTAGCTGAGTCAAAATTGTAAACCCACTTGGTTGGGTAGTTGAGTCTCATATGTAAATCCACTTGGATGGATAATTGATGTAAGTATGAGTCTTTGGTGATAGGAAGTTCATAGAGTCATATACTTCATTGAAAAATATGTTTGAAGATTCAGCATGAACTCAGGGGGAGCTTGGTCACTTCAGTATATATCAGATCTGCAGAACGTTTCTTCTACATGAGGAGAAAAGGGGAGAGTGTGTTGGTTTTGATCCGCCCTTTGCCCTTGATGTCAAAGGGGGAGAGTGACATGGTGTTTGAATGAAGAAAAAGAATGGTGTAAAAAATGGAGAGAGTGACATGGTGTCATTGTATTCTTAATGTACCTATCTGTTGTGGTAACCAAACACCATCGTGGTTGCCATCAAGTCCAAAGGGGGAGATTGTTGGCAATATGATGCAGAGTGTTGTCCTTGATGGCAACCCGCTGAATGAAGATGAAGACATGAGACTATTGACATGTGTTGTCCTTGATGGCAAACCACCTGATGAAGTTATTCTTGACTTGATGGACTTGGTAAATGATGTAAATCTGATGTAATATGATGTATGTTGACAATATGATGTAGAGAGTTGTTCTTGAATGGAAACCCACTTGATGAAGATGATGACAACTTACTTGATGAAGTTGTGCTTGATAGAATATGTCTTGATGAACTAAATCTGATGTATCTACAGTGAGTACAGAAGGCAATGAAGAAAGGAATTCAGCATGTGCTAAATCTATGGTGAAAAGAGTATGTTTCAAGGCATACACGGATGCGTAGAGTGGTAACATAGCAAAAAAGAGCCGTGCCAAGTCAGCGTATGGTGTGACAAAAAGTGCAAAACCAGGGGTAACCACCATGGTATTGACCCATTGTATTGGGTAATGATTTGTCTAAATGACCCCGTCCAGGAATACCATCGGAAGTAATGTAGTTTTGGGCTCATGGTATTGTTTTGGCTCATGGTATTGAAAAAGGGGCTCATGGTATTGAAAAAGGGAAAACCTATATAAAGAGAAGAAATTCATTGTGCAAATCATGAGTGTGGGTGCAAGATGCCTGAGCTTGAATGAATACTTCTCTCTGAAGTATATCTGAATGGAAAGGGTTACAGTTGAATGATAGATCTGAATGTATGATGCACCAATGATGAAGAAGGGGATCTAGATCTGAAATGTACTTGTATTTGCTAGATCTGTTTATGGGATTATTGGATCTGTGATGAGGCGAACATCTGTCTGAGGTAAAGGGTAAAATCTGAAGTGATGTATCTGTAGTAAAGAATTGCAATGACATAAAAGTCTAAAGAACCATACGCTAGTTCGCCGAAGAGGAAGCGCGTATATACGCGGCTTCGCTGAAGAAAAAGCACGTATGCGCAATGAATTTGGATCTATAATATGTACAGAAGTATACGCTGGTTTGTGTGAATGAAAGCGCGTATATACGCGACATCAGTGAAAGGAAAGCGCGTATGTAAACTAGGGTTTGCTGAAGTCTGTGGTAAGAAATGTCTGATCTGTTCTGCTGTGTTACTGCTATCTGTATTCTACAATTCTGAGTTGTCTGTATCAGTCTGGTTGTATGATTGAGCTTTCTGAAAATATGATGAAACGTGGCCTACAAGTTGTGTTCTATTGAATTTGTTGGATCTAGTGTGAAAATTGATGAAACGTGGTCCATAGAGGTGCTGAGGGTTGTAGCCTTCAGTCAGGGGGTTGTAGCTCCCTTCCAGGAGAGGCTGGTAAAAACAAGAACGGTCGCCGCTCCCTTCCAGGAGAGGCTGGTAAGCGAGTCAAGGGGTTGGAGCTCCCTTCCAGGAGAGGCTGGTAAACGAGCGTAGGTGGGTGCCTGCATGCTGGTAGGAGTCTGCACTAGCACATATGTTGTAAGATGTTTTCTCTATAATAAAATATTGAAGGCTGAACAACTGCAGCGGTGGTTTTATCCCAACTTGGGTTTCCACCTAAAATCCTAGTGTTCATGTGTGATGCTTATGTGTGATGGTTTATTCTGCTCTTACTGCACATGTTTACTGTTTATAGAACATCTAATGAATGCATGATGGAATGATATAAGTGAAGAACTAATGGCATAATTAGATCTCTGCTAATACGCGAGTTGTATGAAGGATATCCGCGTGTATACGCGAGTTTACTAAAGGAAAGTAGTGTATGGGTTTTAGAGAGTGAAAAAGTAAAAAGTTTTGAACATGCAGTAAATACTGATTCACCCCCCCCTCTCAGTATTTTTCCCAACATTTTTTGATCTTATGACAAAAATTTTAGAGTAGGATATGCTTTCTTGGCACCCTACTTCTGTCTGCATCCTATCATCTCTATTTTTTCTTCCTTGAAGTTTAATTAAATAATCCTTAAATGCTCTTTAGTTTATCTGAAATGTTATGTTAAAATATCTCTTTGTTTGAAAGTAATGTTTAGAGAATTCTTAACTTCTCTCTAGATTTACTTATTTGTTGTTTTGAGATCTGTTTAGCAAAAGTCTAATTGAAGAATCCTTCATTTCTCTTCAAGTTTTACTATGCTATAATCCTGAAAGATTTTTCTTGTTCTTAGCATGTTGAAGGATCCTTAGTTTCCCTTTGAACCTAAAACACTCATAACTTTATGTTTATTTCTCACTCACTAAACCTACTTAGATAAATTTGGACTTGTTACCTTGTCCTATGAAATACCCTTGACCTATTACTGAACTTTTCAAGACCTTTGCAGACTCCATAGCCCAATGGATTGATTTTCTCTTACTCTACCTATTTTTCTTGAAAACCTATCCAACCAACCAACCACACAAACAAACAAACCCTAATCCTTATAACTGTGCTAAAATTAAAACCCTAAAATCAACTAAGTTACATTTTTCACACAAGCATAGAGAGAACCCTCTTTGAGTCTAGGAAGGCTAGGTCCTAGGACTCTAAAGATTGGTTTGATGTTACCCTTGTTCATTTGTTCTTGCCAATATAACAAATTATCAGGACCTAACAATTCCTAATAAGGATATTTATGGGTATCCATGCACTCTTATTCAGCAAATTAAGAAGCAAAAATAAAAATTAATATTCCAACTAGCTCATGGCTAACTGGGAATATTACAGTCCTCCCCTCCCAAACGTTGCTTGTCCTTAAGCAACTGTAAAGGTGAGTGCTACAACTCTTCTCCTCTTTCCTTTGTGACACATCCATGTGATAAGCTCTCCTCATATACCAAGTGTCTCCCATTCAATCCCTCCATGAAATCCTCCTCCCAAGTTTTCATGAGATGCAGATGACTCATCTCATAAGGAAGTAAAAGATCCACTGTAGAAATCATGGCTTTCCCAATATTTTCCCTAAGACATGAAGCATAATAAACATGGAGAATCTCTCTCCCAAAGAGCATGTTAAATCCTTGCATCCTCCCTCCATTCATTCCCATAATAAGAATAATAACATCATCAATGTATGGTATCAAAACCAAGGACACATAAGCTGCCATATGCAATAATGGAGGTGGATCATAGTCTCACATGTGGAACCAGCGCAGTATATCTCTTGACTGTCTCAAATAATGATATGGTAAGTGGTTTCCCCGCCACTTACTTGCTGACATAGTATTCTCACATGCTTTGAGAAGGTGATTTATGTTTGGTGCCTTTGGTGCACACCCAAAATGATATGTCATCTTCCTATATCCTCATATGGAGTGGCCATGCTTAGCAGAGTTTATGGCCCCAAGTTGTGCATGAAATTTATAAGGAAGAATGCTCCAATTTGGAGCAATGGCCTGCACATGTATGGTAAAGGAATGTACATATTCATCAAGTAAGTTATTATGCATACAAACATGATCCTTACCATATGTTTTGTTCACATGAATGGAGTGGCTCATAGATAGATCCCCTCTCATTCCCAAAGAGGAAATAGGTGGCCATGATAAATCCCTCAAATATTTATGTATCTTCTCCATCTCCACATGATCCATGCTTCTCCTCAAATGTTGATATATCTCCTCTTCAAAGCCTTCCCAAGTATATGCCTCCATGATGGTATGGTATGAAATCATGGAATAAGTGTGGTTGAAGAGAAAATCTTCACGTGCTTCTTGCAACAACTTATCCTTTAGCTTGGATTCTCTAGATAAGAAGATCATACTATGATATTATATGACCCTAACTCTTACTGAATATCCCTCCTCTAGTAGCAGGTCATCAAGTATCATGCATGTAAAAATATCCTTGGAATAATCCACCAACAACTGGGATTTCCAATATGGATCTATCCTCCATAATGAAGGTGTTGATGATCTATCATATAAAGCATCTATCATGTGGTTTCTCCCTTATTTTACATCTCCTATGCCAAAGTCACATACCGGAAGGTTGTTATCCTTCCTCTGCTGCTCCTTTATCAGTGCAAGATATGAGGGGAGAGTGGGTAATGATGATGTTGGGAGAATTTCTCCCTCCTCCTTAAGTCTACCCAAGACTCTCAGTGTTATACCATGATCTCGCAATGTTCCCACTCCTCCTGGATCTATGAGTGGTGCAACATGTTGTGAGACATTTCTCACCAACTCCTGATCAGGTGGCCTCCCAAGTGGTTTTCCAATAAACAGTAATGTCTCATGGGCCAAAGTCATATGCATAATAGATGGGACTGTTAGGTCCTTGTTTCCACTACACAAATCCATCTCTGTTTTCTATGTGGAAGTTTTCTTTGAGGTATACGTGTGCATGCCCCTAATCATCTTATTTTTTCCATCTTTTATATCCACCCATTCCATCTGAAAATTATCCCAATCTGTGGTGATCTTCCCCAAAGTAATCAACCACTACACACCCAATATCACATTGGTGCTAGATATTTCAACCACAAATAAGGGAGCATTCAATGTATATGTCCCCATGGTGACAGATAAAGATGGAACATAATCCATGCACTGCATATTTCTAGCTCCTGAGACCAACATTGAAAATCCGGTAAAATCATTAGTGGGTCTTTCCCTCCTATGCCCTAGATGGGAATTAATAAAGTTTTGGGTAGCCCCATTGTTAATCAAAACTGAAACCCTATGATCCAAAATGGAACCTTGAACCCTCAATGTCAAGTACTTGGGTACTCCTCTCAATGATGCAAGAGCGCGTCCAATTGGAGTAAATGATATGTTCCCACCTCCTGGTGGTGGTGGATCCTCCCCTGCTATCCTAACGTTGTGACTTCCTTCTAGTTCTTCTTCTTCTTCCTCCTCATCATCTCAAAATACCTCTATATAGTGTGCCTTTCCTGCTACACATCTATTTCAGGGTGCGCATGATTCTTGGCATGTGAAGAAAAGCTTCCTCCTCCTCAAATCTCTTCAGATATCATCACTAAGAGGTACTTTTTTTTGGCTCTCCTTTGAAAAAGGAGTCTTCTCATCCTTTCCCTTTGATGGGAAAGTGGGTTTTGCTGAAATTTTTCCTTTGATTTTGGAAAGGCATCTTGTAGATCTCTAGCCCTTTCAATGGAATCTTGAAGGGTAGTGGGTTTTGTAGATTTAACCAACCCATGTAGAGGTTCTACTAGCCCATCAATAAACATATAGACCCTCACTGCAGATAAATTATGAGCCATAACAAAAAGTTTTAGAAATTCAGAAATATAAGTTTCTAGATTACTTGATTGTTTGAGCTTAACTAGTCCCATGAAAGGTGCTTCTAGATCTCTTAGATCTAACCTCTTCACCAACCTCCTTGTGAACTCAGAATATGTAGTCATATTGGCATGACCCAATGTAGAAAGACCATGAAACCACCAATCATGTGCCTCACCCTCAAGGTGTAGCGCTACTATTTTGATGGCCTCCATCTCTGGTACTTGGTTCAGGTGGAAGTATATGTCTAGCTTCTCTACCCATGATTTGGCAGTGCATTTTGATGACCCATTGGGTCTCCTATTGTCCTTGATCTGAAAAAACTCTTGAAAGCTCAAATGGTCTTTGAATCTCTAAGATTGAGACTCATACTCAAGAAAATAATCTTCAAGAGTTTCTTGTTCTTGAAACCCTCCATTTCCCACTGCTAAAAATTTAGGCATTGTAGAGCATTGGGGAACCTGCTGCTTCATTGGTTGATAACTTCAGTGGTGAGAAATGTCGGAGCCTTCACCATGTAGAAACCCTTTAGGGAATTTTTTGTGTCTATCCATCCTCATATCCTTTATTTCTCTTTCAATGTATTGCATATTTCAAAGAAGAAGCTTAGGAAACTCCTTTTTATCTTCTTCACCTGATAAAGGGGTTTTACCCTTGTCTTCTTTATCATCTGTATAATCATACTTATGGTTTCTTCTGAGATACATTCTCCCTCTATCTATGAGAAGTTCTCCTTCTTCTGATGACATATTGGCTTAAGATGCATAGGCTGAGCCAATATTATGCTCTAATACCACTTTAATATTCCAAAATGGAAAAAGCAAGAATATAGTGCATAAACATGGAAATTGCAGTGTATAACATCACATCAAGATATGAGACTGTAATGTTCCTTTTTGGGGATTCTCAAGATTCTATGTCAAAGATGGAATACAGAGGAATTTAATGGTTATTTCACCTCTAAAAAGACGGTGAGAACCAGAGGCTACCTAGCCAACTGTAGACTCTGCCTATAGAACTTGGAATAATCCCATTCAGGAATCTCAACAAGGCCTTCAATGAAAATGATGTATAAAAAAATATGAGCAAGGAAAATGCATATCAGGGCTGGGATCCCCTCACTCAAGCCGTATGTGACATATATATGCAATTTCAGTAGAAAAAAATAAGTTTAAGCACATTAAACGGATCTCTCGGAAACAAGACTAGCTAGAAATAAGCTGAAGAGAGAGACTGCTACAAAATGAAAACCCCAACTACTAGAATTGTGCAGATTTGAATGAAACTCAGAGGATTACAGCCAAAGATCTGATACTTCAATCATATAATAGTAAAACATATTTACATATGAGTTTATTTCCTTTACATCTGATTACAAAAATAACTAGGGTAAGATCCCTTCAGAAACTAGAGCTGCAACTAGAAGTAAACTACAGAAATACATAGACAGCGTTATTTTCCAGATGGTTCAGATGTTGTAAATTAAATTTCAGATATATGATATATCTATGGATGAAACATAATATATAATATAGATATGGAAGCTACAAGACTTTAAGAACAAGATCCAATTGGAATTACATCAAAATAATGCATATTAAGCTGTAGATCTGAATTACTATATACTGTGCTGCAGAAAACCCAGAAACTTCTGAAGATAACATTTATTACTGAAATCGATCAGATATATAGAGACATGGATCAGCAACCCAATCCATGGATCACCAAGGGAAGGCAAGCCTAACACCAAGAGATCTTCCTCCAAACTGATAGCAAACTGAAATAAGCAAGCCCTCTCACAAAATAACGCAGTATGGAGTAGAAACTGCGCAGAGGGTGAAGGAGACTGAATACATGGACTGAAATTATAGATCTGATACAGAATATAGATCAGCTAACTCCTTGGAGTCTGAATAAAACTTTCCAATAGATAAAGCCTCTAAAAAACAACTAGATCTAAGCAGATCTAGAATTCCACTTCCTACAAAAGATAGCAGCTGGAAAACCCTCAATCAGCTAGTGCTGCTCATGAAAGATAGAGCTTGGTCTCAAACCAGATAATGGCCAACTTCAGCAAATAACTCCTCCAATTAACCTCAAGGTAAGAGATGAAACTCCTAAACATGAATTTCAATCACATTCCTCCACTAAATAGCAGAGAATGGTATTTGTCTAAGTAGACAAATACTTCAGAAATATAATCCATCAACAACCTCTTCAAGTGTCTTCTCCTCCTTTTTATAGCATGAGAAAGCCTTTGAAAACCCTAAAACACTTGGATGAGTTGGTCCTTTTAACATTACAGGCTCCCTTATAGAACTTTAAAGTCCCTCTTGGAGATGCATTGAACCTAGACAACGCAGTTCATTTGGTCAAGGTGGACCCAATATTTGGCTCAACCCTCTTTCACACCTGCAAGTGATTATTTACATAGCCCAGATTTGTCTTTGTTCACATGGGCATTGATTTATTAGGATTTTTACATGTCCTCCTTTATTCATTTATTCATAAAACATAAATTAAATCAAAATTTAATGTCTCCTCTTAGCTAAGGCTAAGTAGGGACATTGCAGTCCTCCCCCTCAAAATGTTGCTTGTCCTAAAGAAAATGGTAGGGTAAGAGTTGTGTTTCTTCTCCTTCTCCATTAATGACACCATCAAGAATCAAGCTCTCATAATGAAGTAATTTTTCACCAAGCCAATACATCAAAAACTACTCCTCCAATGCTAGCATGATAGGTTCATAGTCTGCCCCTTCAGGAGTGTAAAACTCAACAGAAATAAACATGGGTGAACCAATGTCACATCTGAAACATGTATCATGAAGTACTGGATAAAGTTCCATCCCATGTGGTACATGTACACTACTTACTTTTTGCCCATACATACCCATAAACAAAACCAATATGTCATCTATGTATGGTAACAAAATCACATAAAGGAAAATTGAAATTTGCACATGAGGAGGTGGGTCACAATCCCACATAAGGTACCAGCGCAGGACACTCCTTGTTTTGAGTAGATATGAATGTGATAGGTGGTACTCCCACCAAATTTTTGCTGCATAGGCCACTTTGACATGGCTGAAAGTGAAACTCTCATTAGGTGTCTTTGGGAAGCACCCATCATGATAAACAATCTCCCTTTGCACCTTAAGGGAGTGGCCAACTTTGGAATTTTTATTGGCCCCATCTTTTCCATGAGATTTGCATGAAAAATTGATTATTGTAGGATCCATGTTTGGCATACATATGGTAAGAGAATGTGCTAAATCAGAAAAATATACTTGCTCCACAAGATCAGATTTCTTACCATACAAGTCTCCCATACACATAAAGTTAAGCATGGGATTTTCTCCTCTTTTGAGAGAAGAAATAGATGGCTGAAATGTCTCCTGCATAGGATCCCTTGGCTGCCCCATCTCCACATAAATATTGCACTCTTTTAAGTGTTGATGTAGCTCCTCCCAATCATAATGCTGATGTGGCTCCTCCTCCATACCCTTCCAATAAAAAATCTTCAAGATTAGGGAGTAGATTCTTGCTGATTGCATGTAACTGGAAAGGAACCCCTTATGGGCTCTTTGTAGTATCTCTTTCTTAAGCTTGGAGGCTTGAGACAAGAATACTTTACCAAGATGATACATGACCCCTTCATGGACCAAGTGGCCCCCTCCTTGCTTTATGCCATCTAAGATCATCCTGGTGTGCAGATCTTTGGAGTACTCCACAAGGAGTTGATACTTCCAACATGGATCTACACTCTTCAACAAGGATAGCGATGTAGATGCATCTATGGTGGTGCTTTCCTTGCTACTTCTTGTTCCTTTGGCATAATGAATGCCAACATTTTTTGTGGGAAGGCTGATCCCCCCCTTGCTTTCTCCCACAGCGCTATGACTCTTTCTTCCATTATTTCAGCACTTGGTGAAGCCTTCTCCAGAGAATCTAATGGCAGCCCAAGTGGCTTGCCATGTTGTAGGAATTTCTCTTGTATCTTCCTCATGAACATGAGGGAAGGAATTATAAAGTTCTTGCCCCCACTGCGCAATTCCATCTTTGTTGTGTGGGTAGAGACATCAAGTGAAGCGTAGGTGTGCATCCCTTAAATAACTTATTGCTTCTGACTCTTCAAGTCCACCCGCTCCATCTGCAAGGCCCTCCAATCAGTGGTGACTTATCCCAAAGTAATAAACCACTAGACACCCAATATGAGGTTGGCGTTTGGTATTTCCACTACAAAGAAGTGGTCCCTCAAAGTGTAGGTCCCCATAGTCGCAGAAAGTGAGGGAGCATACTGCATGCACTGCATAGTTCTGTCCCCCAAAACCAAAACAAAGAACCCATCAAAAGAATAAGTAGGGATCCCTCTCCTCTACACAAAGTGAGCATCAATAATTTTGTGGGTTTCCCCACTGTCAATCAAAATAGATACTCTTTGGTCCATAACTGAACCCTAGACTGTAAGAGTCAAATATTTGGGCACTCCCCTCAAAGAAGCAAGAGTCCCATTGGTCGGAGAAAATGCTCCTTCTTCTTCTCTGGATGATGATGGATCCTCCTCCTCATCATCACCAGCGCTGTGACCTCTCCTAGGTCCATCACTGCCCTCTTCCTATTCACAATCAGAGAAGACTTCAATGTAATGTGCTCTCCCAGAAGCACATCTATGTCTCGACACCCATGGATCTTGACAAGTGAAACATAATTTCTTCTTTCTCAACTCCCTTCGGAGATCATTGTCAAGAAGATTTTTCTATGAGCTCTCCTTGGGTGGAGTAGCTTTCCCTTACTTCCCTTTAGAAGAGTGAGTGGCTTTGCTTGGGAGGGTTTCCTTTGCTCTTAGCAAGGCATCTTGGAGATCTCTGGTTCTTTCAATGGCATCATGCAAAGTGGTGGGTTTGGTAGACTTGACCAACCCATGCAAAGGTTCTTCCAAGACATCTATGAACATATAGACCCTCCTTGCAACTAAAAGATCAGGAAGCATAACAGACAGCCTCAGAAATTCAGAGATATAGGCTTCAGCATCTCCTGTCTATTTAAGCTTTTCCAAGCTTATGAAAGGGGCCTCTAGATCCTTCCAATAAAATATTTCCACTAGTATCCTAGTGAGCTCAGCTTAAGTGGACACATTTTTGTGCCCCAATGTAGAATGTCCATGAAATCACCAGTTGTGGGCTTCTCCATCAAAATGCAGTGTAGCGATCTTAATGGCTTCTGCTTCAGGCACTTTATTTAGCTGGAAGTAGATGTCCAAATTTTCCACCCATGATTTAGCTGAACAAGAGGGTGATCCATCAAACTTAGGCAAGAAGAACCTGCCCATGGTGTGGTGCCTCCCATGAAGGAACCCTCCATCTCTAAACTATTGCAATGGCCTTCTCCGGTCCTTAAAATGGGAGAAATCTTGAAAGCTCAAGTTATCCTTAACCTTTGAATTTGTGAATCATATTCTACAAAGTAGCATTCCAAAGAGGCTGACTCTTGAAGCCCTTCATTCTCTACAGCTAAGAAGGTAGGCATTGTAGAGCATTGTGAGATCTGTGGAGCTTGTGGCAAGCTCACTGGTGGACTAGTCCCAAACTGAGACATTTCAGAACTCTCTCCTTGATGGATTCTTCCAAGGGACTCCCTCATTCTATCTATCCTCATCTCCTTTACTTCCTTGGATAGATCTTGCTAGGTTTCCAAGATATTTTTTGCAAACTCTTCTGCCTCCTTATCTTTATCATTCAACTCAGGGGCTTTCCCCTTGCCTTGACCCTTGTCAAGGTCAACAGTAGTATAGTCATACATTTTATGAATTTTATTCTGGTATCTCCTCTCCCTCTTAGAAAGAGGATCTTCATATTTGAAATGCAGCATGACTGTGGCTCCAAATCTAGCACAGGATGTGCCAAGAGTGGAGCTCTGATACCACTGTAATGTTACTTTTTGGGGATTCTCAAGATTCTATGTCAGAGATGGACTACAGATGAATTTAATGTTTATGTCACCTCTAAAAAGAGGGTGAGAACCAGAGGCTACCTGGCCAACTGTAGACTCTTTCTATAGAACTTGGAATAATCCCATTCAGGAATCTCAACAAGGCCTTCAATGAAAATGTTGTATAAGAAAATCTGAGCAAGGAAAACATAGATCAGGGCTAGGATCCCCTCATTCAAGCTATATGTGACATATTTATGCATTTTCAGTAGAAAAAAATAAGTTTAAGCACATTAAACATATCTCCCGGAAACAAGACTAGCTAGAAATCAGCCAAACAGAGAGACGGCTACAAAATGAAAACCCCAGCTACTAGAATTCTGCAGATTTGACTGAAACTCAGAGGAGGATAGCCAAAGATCTAATAATTCAGTTATATAATATTAAATCAGATTTACATATGAGTTTTTTGCCTTTACATCTGATTACAAAAATAACTAGGGAAAGATCCCTTCAGAAATTAGAGCTGCAACTAGAAATAAACTACAGAAATACATAGACAACGTTATTTTCCAGATGGTTCAGTTGCTGTACATTAAATTTTAGATATATGATAGATATATGGATGAATCATCAGATCCAATACAAATATGGAAGCTACATTACTTTAATAACAAGATCTAATTGGAATTACATCAAAATACTGCATATTAAGCTGTAGATCTGAATTACAATATACTGTGCTGCAGAAAAACCGGAAACTTATAAAGATAAATTTTATTATTGAAATAGATCAGATCTATAGAGACATTTATCAGCAACCCAATCCACGGATCACCAAGGGAAGGCAAGCCTAACACCAAGAGATCTTCCTCCAAACTGATAGCAAACTGAAATAAGCAAGCCCTCTCACAAAATAACGCAGTATGGAGCAGAAACTACGCAGAGAGTGAAAGAGACTGAATAAATGGACTGAAATTACAGATCTGATACAAAATATAGATCAGCTAACTCCTTGGAGGCTGAATAACACTCTCCAATAGAGAAAGCCTCTCAAAAACAACTAGATCTAAGCAGATCTAGAATGCCACTTCCTACAAAAGATAGCAGCTGCAAAACCCTCAATGGGCCAGCACTGCTCATGAAATATAGAGCTTGGTATCAAACTAGATAGTGGCCAACTTCAGCAAATAACTCCTCCAATCAACCTCAAGGGAAGAGATGAAACTCCTAAAAAGAAATTCCAATCACAATCCTCCACTAAACAGCAGAGAATGGTATTTGTCTAAGTAGACAAATACTTCAAAAATATAATTCATCAACAACCTCTTCAAGTGTCTTCTCCTCATTTTTATAGCATGAGAAAGCCTTTGCAAACCCTAAACCACTTGGATGAGTTGGTCCTTTTCACATTAGAGGCTCCCTTCTCGAACTGCACAGTCCCTCTTGGAGATGCATTGAACCTAGACAGCACAGTTCATTTGGTCAAGGTGGACCCAATCTTTGGCTCAACCCTCTTTCACACCTGCAAATGATTATTCACATAGCCCAAATTTTTCTTTGTTCACATGGGCATTGATTTATTAGGAGCTTTACATGTCCTCCTTTATTCATTTATTCATAAAACATAAATTAAATAAAAATTTAATGTCTCCTCTTAGCTAAGGCTAAATAGGGACATTACAGAGACCAATATGGAGCCTTATAATTAATCATAATAGCATCAAAATAGTACAAAATAATGGGTCACAAACCATACAACATGAACTAACAAGCCTCCAATGAGTAAATCCCTCAAGAATGAGGTGTTGCTACTATATCAAAATTCCAAAGACTGCTACAACACAATCATAGGAACACTACTACAGAAAATGAACATACAAAAGATGAAATGGCTGATATATGCCTCAAAAGATAATGTACATGAATATCAAGGCTCTATACAACCTCCAACAAATAACGCAAGAGGGTTTTCATAAATACACTAATATACAAGTAATGAATTAAAGCCCTAGGGCTGAAAATTCACTGCAACTACACAACTGGAAATATGTGGCTGATATGATGTAGCAAAGAAAATAGCCTCCTCCAATAGACTCCTCAGATGAAAGGTTAATCCCTTCACTAGAAAACCTTTTCCCCAAATGGTGTACTGAAACCACCCCTGCAACTCCTCCCTAGAATAACGCAGTCGAAGACTGAAACTGCGCTGTAAGGGAAAATGACAGTGTAGGTTGGTGCCAAATGTTGTAGTAAGGCTCAAGGGCCTTCCTTAATAGCCTCCCAATGGAAGGAAACCTTCCTCCACTGAAAAAAAAATAAAAAATCAACCAAATTTATTCTCCACTGCTGTAACCTACAACACAACACAAACCTCTGCAGAAACTGCGCTGTAGATTAAAGATGGAGCTTGGCCTGATGCCAGAATGTAGAAATGTAGTGCAATAAATTCTCCTGAGTAGGAACTCGAAGTCCCCTGAGGATGAAGGTGGGATTCCCGCTCGAGAATACCCTGTGCTAAATAGCACTGCAATCTTAGCTAAATAGCTAAAGAGAGCAAACAAGTCTTAACAAACCATATCAAAATAATAATCTCCAACATAACTTCTATGGCTATCATCCCCTTCCTTATATAAGTGGTGAGCTTCCTCACCATTGGAACCACTCATTAAAGCCACTACTTCCATGCATGGAGTCTCCCTCCAAAAATGTGTTGTCCCACAATGAATTCCACTCCTCCATGACAGCTCTGCCAATTTGGTCAAATTTGACCCAGTCTACATGCTCTAGCCCCATTTCACACATAAGGGTGCTTTATCAAGCCACTAAAGTGATCTCCATTCACATTAGCAGTGATTTCCTTCCTACTAAGGAGATTTACAGGTCTCCATACCCTCTTATTCAGTAAATTAAGAAGCAAAAACAAAAATTAGTATTCCAACTAGCTCATGGCTAATTGGGAATATTACATTATTAAATACAACATTTAAATATGATGACAATGGTAAAAATGAGAAGAGATGAATATTTCAAAACCTTTGAGCCAATAGTAAAAATGGGAGATGATTTAGCCATTAGGGACTCTGTTGTAGGATTGTGAAGGCATTTGAGAGATGAGATTCTAACCAAAAATTTCTTATTCCAACCAATCCAAGCTCTTAAATAGAAATTTGGCACTATACTCTGAAACAAACATCACATGGCACATTTTGACAGTGGATTTTGAAGAGTATATGAAAACAAAAAGGCCCAAATATTCTACATCAGGGTTTCCCTCCTTAAAGCATCATAATGTCATAACCAAAGGTATCACAAGAAAAATTTTATGATTTTTGTAAAATTTTGAAATATTGGTCTTTTTTGTGTTAATGATGCTCTCAACGTTGAAATTTTTATTAAAAAATGAATGAGATCCAAGTCCAATATCTGAATCAATTATTTAAACTACCTATTCATGTCAATAAGGTCGACCAAATACCAATCCAATGATAAGTCACAAGGTTTATGGAGGTTTATTCGACAAGTATTTGAATGGATGTTGTAGGAATGCAAACCCTATTTTAGATATTGTATTCAAGTAGAGTTTCTAAACGACTCGAAATTAATTTTTGAAAATAAAATGATGTTTTTTTTGGAACAAGAAAATTTAAGAACACCTCTCTTAGGTTTTACACATCTATCACGGTTTTGTGGATATGAAGGGATCATTGGACCATATTTTTGTCTCAAATGACACCACAAAATATTGTAATTTAAATTTCCTTTGAATTGAATTAGAAGAAAATTGTAATTCCACATCTCATGATAGCTTGTACGAGTTAACTGAGTTAGTTTGACTTAGTTGGTTCAGTTAATTCGAGTTGAGGGTCTAACTTGAGTCATTTAGATTGGTTCCTACTTTTTAGGATCCCTAGTTGATTTTATTTGAGTTGTAATTAATTTATTTATTTTATCTAAGTTAAAGTCAGTTTAACTAGTTCCAACAATTATAGGAACTAGTGGAATGTCAAAGAGTCAAAGTGGAACTTGAACCACACTCAATGATCAACAAGATTATTGATCAATCAACCATAAAATAACTCATGCATGTGTGATTTGAGAGTTACCTAGTTGAGAGTGGATTTCAAGGGTAGTGTACTATCAATTGTATAATCATCCAAATTGTATAGGTGGTGCATGCCATGAGAGGAAGGCCTATGATGGATTTCACACTATTGTATGGGAAAATTCCTAATTAATAGGTGACTAATTCCCAAGGAAACAATGAAAGGAAATAGGGAATTGGGTAAGCCAAAATTTGGTTAATTATTGGCCTAGGATTTTCTAGGAAGTGGTGATACAAATAGAGATAATGTAGAGGTTGCTCATGCATGAGAAAAGAATTGTGATATTCTCATATTTTATGACTAATGAAAAACAAAGATAGCGAGGTTTTTACTCATTGCTTTCCCCAGGAAATCATTGTGTAATTTTTTGGTTGAATTCTTTCTCTTATATGCTTCATGATTTTTCGATCGTTTAAATTGGTTTCTGCAATTGATAGATTATATTCAAGTCTATTTTCTTAGTAAATTAAAATTAATATTTTGAATCTACAAGGAACTTATACATGGAATGAGAGTTTAAATCACAATAGAATATAATAATATAAGTTTTTCTTTGCAGGTGAATTGATTTTTCATTATCATTCTTCAAGGTCAATGGGATTTTGTTCTATGGATTGATACTTAACTCTGCCCTTGAGGGAGACTAAAATTACATAGCTTGGAAGGAAATGATGGAGGCAGTGTTGGAATATAAAGGGCTGAAGGAATTCATAGACAATGATATTCCTAATCCTCCAACAAATGATGCTCAAGATCTGGAGGACTGGAAGAAATGTGTGGCAAAGGCGATAAGGATCTTACTAGAAGGAGTTCGAGATAATATTTTCTCAAAAAACCATGGTAAGGAAAATCCATATGTAATGTGGAAGGCCTTAACACACTTGTTTTAGAATAGCAGTGACCATAGGAAGCTAGCACTGAAGGGTGAGATTTGAAAGATCAAGATGGAAATGGGTGATGCAATACCAAAGTACCTGAAAAAATTTCACCAAATGTTGGGATGATTTTGGGAGTGTTGGTGTAACAATTGATGAAGATGGTCTGGATATCCTATCAATTCTAGGCCTTCTCAAGAGCTAGAACAACTACCAGGTTTTGGTAAATGGGAGGGAGAAGCTACCAGAGTGGGAGCACTTGTGGTACAAATTTGTGTAAGAAGATATAAGGCGGAACACCAGATTTGGATCCTCATTCAAGCATGATGATGAGGAGAACTATGCCTTGGCTGGAAAGGTAAATAAAGGGAAAGGGAAGACATCCCATTCCAAATTAGATTCTAGTTAGGTAGGCAAGAAGAAGGACTTGTTGAAGATTAAATGTTTTCACTGTCATGAGATGGTAAAATTTTCCATGAAGTGTCTATATAAGAAGGCAAACAAGAACCCCTTAGGGGAGCAATAGGTGAAGCTATTACTTAAAATTTGACTTGGATTTCACTTGCATTTCATGCATGGTGACATCGTTTATGCGTAGTGTGTGGGACCTAAATAGTGGATCCTCATTCCATATGACCAAAAAAAAATAATTCTTCAGTGACTTGGAGGAGAAGGACCTCCAGATGCACATCGAGATGGGAGATGATGGAAGGTATAGAATGACATACATCAATATTTTTACTTTTTAGATGGAGTCTGGTTCTCCTCTCACATTGAAATATGTCATTTATATTCCACGCCTGAAGAATAATTTAGTTTTAGTTGCTATGTTGGAAGACCATGACTATGATGCAATATTTAGCAAAGGAAAGGCTTTAATTTGTCACATATCCATGATACAAGTGAAGCGCATCAGGGTTGAGGTGAAGAACCTCTACAAATTAGATGTAGAAGATTGTGATGCCTTGAGCATGAAAGAAGAGAAGGTGTAGATCTGAGACATTGGTGAATTATGGAATAGGTTACTTGTTCATTTGCACCATGACGCTTTGAAGATCATGCGACATATTTCTACAGGAATTCACAAGGGTGCACTAGAGTAGCATGATACATGTAAAGGGTGTACATTGGGGAAGTACACCAAATCCACCTTTCATCATAAGGAAAGTTTAGTGCAAGTGATCCTTGAAATATTTCACGTAGATGTGTGTGGACCGTTATCGACATCCTCCACAGACAAGCATAGGTATTATGTGATATTTGTATATTATTTATCATTTAAGTGTTGGATATTATTTATGTAGAATAAAGAATAGACGTTATGAAAATTTTGTGTATTTAAAGCACTCCTTGAGAAATAACTAGGCAGGAAAGTGAAGGCTCTCAAGAGTGATAATGGTGGAGAATATGTGTCAAATTAGTTCAAGAAATTCCATGTATCAGAATGATTTCGACATAAGTTAATAAGACCCCATAACCTATAGTAGAATGGGGTTACAGAAAGAAAGAACAAAGGTATTGTGGGAGTTTCACAAGAGATGTTGCATGATCGGGACGTACCATTGCACTCGTGGGTTGAAGCATGCAATACGACAGTACATTTGTATAATAGGAGTCCTCATCAAATTCTCGAGAGGAGGGCACAAGAATAATATTTCTCAGGTAAGAAAATAGGTGTGGCACACTTAAAAATATTTGGTTCATCAATTTACTGTCATGTTTCCAAGGATGAAAGGAAAGAGCTAGAGCCAACAATTGAGTTGGGCCTAAATTTTGGGTACATTGATACACCTCAGAACTATCATATGTACCTGCCATATCACAGGATGATATTTGTTCATATAGATGTGAAGTTCAATGAAGAGAAGGTCGTGAGATGTTCCCTTGAGATGGAGCTTTAGTTGCATGCAAATGAGGAGCTTTTAAAGAGACATCAATAGATGGAAGAAAGTTCACCAGAGAGGCTGATAGATTGATGCATTATGCTAGAGAGAATGTGGCAGCACACACATCAAAATGCAGGCATAGGAGGTCACCATATATGTAAACTAGCTACATGGCTCTTATGAGTGAGAATGTAGAGACTGAGCCATCCTTATATGAGGAAGAAGTGAAATAAATAGTATGGGTTGATGCCATGGTAGAGGAATATGATTCCATATTAGAAACAGTGCATAGGAAGTTTTCCCAAGGCCAGAAGACAAGTCGGTAGTAGGTTCTAGGTGGATCTACAAGGTGAATTACGTAACAAATGGCAATGTTGAGAAACACAATGCCATATTTGTGGCCAAGGGGTTATCTCTGGTGGAGGGAATTGATTACAAGGACAAGTTTTCTCCATTATGAAGGTACTCTTCAATCAAATCTATTCTAGCTATTCCAACGCAGCTGGGATGGAATATAGATTAGATGGATGTGAGGACAACTTTCCTTAATGGGGTGATTGAGGAAGACGTGTACATAGAGTACCTGGAAGAATTTCAAACCTTCAATAGATAATCACATGTGTTCAAACTCAAGCAACCCTATATGGGTTGAAACAAACACCTCATGCTTGGTACACCATGATTGAAAACTATTTCACTAGTTTGGCCTTCACCAAAATTGAAGCAGATGCAAACCTTTACAATATTTTGTTATGTAACCAACTCCCAAAATTGAAGAAAATAGAGATCAATGCCTTATAAATCTACCACTCCAAGGGGACAACCTCCTTTACATTACATAAATGAACAATTCTTGGATGGTACAAATGAAAAAACCTTCTTTCTATATATAGGATTCCATGGGGTCACAATATAATCCTAGTCGACCTAACAATAATAATGTAAGGGCACAAAAATAATAATAATGGATTTTTATGGGGCACAATAATAACAATATGGGGGCTACAGGGGTACAAAAATAATAATAAGCGGGCTACACTAACAACAATAAGGGACTACACTAGTAATATAGGTATCTAACATGCCCCTCCCCTACAAAAAAGTGTTGTCCTCAACGCTTGAGTAGCTCTGGATGCTTTTGTATCAAATTCTCATCCTCCCATATGGAATCTTCAGTGGGTAAGTTCTTCCATTGTATGAGATACTATGAAATTGATTGATTTCATAGCTATCGAGCTCTAGTTTCCATGATTGTTTCAGGTTCCAATATGGTTTTTCCTTCCTCATCGAGTTTTGGAAATAATGGTTGAATAGGAATTTTTTCACCTATAACCTTCTTTAAGCATGAAACATGGAAAACTAGGTGCACTCGAGACGAAGTGGGAAGCTCCAATTTGTATGTCGTAGTACCAATATTTTGTAACACCTTGTAAGGAACATAGTACTTTGGCGATAATTTATTATCCTTTTTATCCTGCTTGAGGGACATTTGTTTATATTTTTGTAGCCGTAAAAATATCCAGTCTCCTACATAAAAAATTCTCTCACTGCAATGTTGATTTTCTTGTTAATTCATTCGATTTTGTGCCAAATTTAGGTTATCCCTTAAGAGTTGGTGAATTTTTTGTTGATGCTTGATGTGATCCTCCACTGCTTGAACCTTAGAATTTTCTCTTAAATATGGTGTGATGGATGGTGGATGATATACATAAAGTGACATAAATGGAGTCATTTTTTCTATAGTATGGAAGGAAGTGTTATACCACCATTCAACCAGAGGTAACCACTTGACCTGTTCTATTTGTTTATTAGATTCAAAACAACGAAGATATCCTTTGAAACATTTGTTCACTATCTTAGTTTTCCCATCAGATTGAGGATGATAAGATGAGCTATGAGCTAGCTGAGTACCCAAACAAGAAAATAATTCCGTCCAAAAATTTCTAGTAAAAATGGGATCTCTGTCGCTTAGAATAATCTTTGGGTTTCCATGTAGCTTTTGAATTGTTTCCATAAATGCAGTAGAAATTGTACTTTCTTTAAATGGATGAGATAATGCAAAAACGTTTTCATACTTGGTAAGACTATCAACTACCCCCATGATGACACCCTTTCCTTCAAAATAAGGTAAAATTGTGATTAAATCCATTGAAACCTCATACCAAAGTTGACTTGGAATGGATAAGGGTTGTAGAAGACTCGAGGTATTAATGGTCTCAACTTTAGTTTGCTGGAAAACCAAACATTCCACCACAAAATTTTGAATATAAGATTTAAGGCCATCCCCAAAAAAAAAATTCTTCATCCCGTGGTAAGTTTTTAAAAATCTTAAGTGTCCTCCTAAGGGAGAGGTGTGAAATCCAAAATAATCTTTTCTTTTAGTTGGGAATTATTACAAAGATATAAGTGATCTTTGTACCATAAGGAATAATTTTTCCAACTAATTGTATTAGATGTAATAGGATAATGCTAAAAAATTTGAATGAGTGTCCATACTTCTTCGTCATTCTTCCATTCATCCCTTGCTTCAGTTATCCAATCTAGCTGGATAATACAAATGGCACAAAGCAATGCTTCCACCTCTTCATCCTTTCTTGAGAGTGCATCTGCAACAACATTTAGCTTCCTTTTTTTGTAAATAATTTAAAATTCATAACACAACAACTTTGTGACCCATTTTTGCTGCTCTTTTGAAGATGGTCTTTGTTGCAAAAATTATTTAAGACTATCATAGTCATTTTTTACCTTGAAGCATCTTCCCATTCGCTAAGGTCATCATTTCTTTAGTGCATGAAGTATTGCCAACATTTCCTTCTCATAAATATCTTTCTATAAATAATTTCCTTTGATTGGATGACTTTCAAAAGAAATGGGTCTTCCTTCTTGCATTAAAACAACATAGATTGCATTTCCTAAGGCATCACATTCCACAATAAAGGTTTTTGTGAAGTCTGGTGTAGCGAAGAACGATGCTAGGGACATTGCCTCTTTAAGATGTTCAAAGGCCTTAGTTGCTTTAGGAGTCCATAAAAATGCATATTTCTTCAATAATATTGTTGGATATGCTTCAATTCTCCCGTAATTCTTAACAAACTTGTGATAATACCCTATTAACTCGATAAATCCTCGCATCTGCTTAATGGTTGTGTGGAATTTCCATTCCTTAATGGCTTTAATTTTGTTAGGGTATACATTAAAACACTCCTGAGATACAATATGCCCTAGATATTCCACCTCTTGTACTCTAAAAAAACATTTGGATGTTTTTGCATATAATTGTTTCTCCTCCAATAGTTTGAGCACCCTATCAACATGTTGAACATGATCCTTCCTTGACCTGATGTAGATTAGTATATCATCAAAAATACTAACAAAAATTTTCTAAGGAATGGTTTGAAAATGGAATTCATCAACCCTTGAAATGTAGAAGGTGCATTGGTAAGGCATATTTTTACCTTATGCATGAAATGTAGAAGGTGCATAATGACCCTCATGAGTTCAAAATTTTGTATTCAAAATATCTTCAGTCTTTATTCTAATTTAATGATATCTTAAATGAAGATCCCACTTGGTAAAATAAATTTCTCCATGTAATTCATCCAATAGTTCATCAATCAGAGGAATGGAAAATTTATCTTTAATAATGAGCTGATTGAGCTCCCTATAATCTAGAAATAGGTGCCATGACCCATCCTTCTTGTGCACCAATATTACTAGAGGAGAGAAGGAACTTTGACTAGATTGAATTATACCAGCATCTAACATTTCTGCAATCATACGATCAATTTCTCTCTTTTGGATATAAAGATATATGTAAGGTCTGATGTTTAGAGGAACACTTCCTGAAATCAAATGAATATCATGATCATGATTATGAATAGGTGGGAATCCTTTGGGATTTTCAAACACCTTGGAATGCTTTTCGAAGAATTTTTGGAGATCTGGAGAAATAGAAGATTTTGATGTTGGAACTTATAGTGAGCATAATTGTGCAATTACACCTCGTTGTTCTTTATTCAGAAGATTTTTCATGACATTAGATATTATTATCTTTCTTGGATTCCCTGCGATAACCCATAATTCAACTTCCTTTCCTTCCAAAAAAAAATTTCAAGAAAAGTTCTTGAAAATTAAAAGCTATCATCTTCAAAGATTGTAACCATTGTATTCCTAGTACAACATCAATACCTCCAATTGGAATGGAAAGCATTGGACTATTCAATACATATTCCCCCATGGTTAGCTTGACAATATGGAACTTTCCAGAGAAATTTATATTTCCTCCATTTGCAACCATCACTTAAAACTCTAGTGCTGGGTATATGAAGAAATTCAATTCCTTGACTACCTTACAATGAATAAAATTATCGATACTACCCAAATAAATCAACACTATTACCTTTTTCTTCTTGATATGTCCTTCTATCCTAAGATTTTGAGGAGCGGTAATTCCTTCTAATGCATTCCAGGATATGGTCGGACTCATTTATTCTTTCTCTAGGGTTGGTTCTTGGTGTATATCCTATTCTTTTGAAGTTTCTTGTTCATTTTCTTCCTCCTCTTCACAATCTATGTAAAATAATTTATTTTTAGCACACTTATGACCTTTAGTGTATTTTCTATCACAACTATAGAAAATCCCTTTTTCTTTTTTTTCTTCCAATTGTTGTGGTTTAAACCTTGTAGGTTGTGGAAGTCTAGGAGTAGCAACACTTCCATATTTATAGATGTGAGTGGTAGGCTTTCTTGTCGCCATAATTTTACGTTCAATTTTTATTTCCAACCTGAATGCCTTCTCTAGTGAATCAAGTTCCCAAAGGAGAACCTCATGTTGGATGTTATCCTTTAAAGTCCCTATGAAGACATAAATCATGTGTTCCTTTGGAGTATCAGATACCCTTATATTCAATTTTGGAAGTCCTCAATGTGGTCCACCACTGAACCCTTTTGTTTGAGATTTATCAATTCGCTAAAGAAGGTGTTTCTCTTTATATCCTCATAATGTTCCACCATTTCCTCCGTAAAAATTAAACAAGTGGAAATTTTTTTATTGAAGCAAAGCCATCGATACCATACAAATGTATTTTGTTCTAAATATAAAGCTAAAATACGTACCTTTTGTGTGTTTTGCACATTATTAATATCAAAATATTGCTTCATATGTAGTATCCATGTTACATGATCCTTGCCATAAAACTTCCTCAAATTGATCTTTGGAATATGATGGGTATTTAATCCAACATTATAGTTTATGAAATCATGATTAACATTTATTTTGTTCTCATCATGAGTTTCCTCTACTATCTTTTCGCCATTAGGAATTATTTCTCGTATCAACTTTGTCAACCTTCCATGTCTTCTTTTAGATCATTATTCATGTATTACATTTTTGCATCCATGTATTCCATGCCATTCTTCAAACCATCCATATTAGCTTCCATGCCTTTCTTCAAAACTTCCATTTCATTTTTTTTTGCTCTTTGCGAGAGAAAAATTTGTTGCACTTGCTCTTGTAATTTTGATATATCATATTGCACTTCTTTATCTTCATGAGTCATAGTAGATCCTTCAGAGGGCTTAATGGGTGTTGAATTATTTTTATGGGGGATTTTAGAACCCAATACTAATATCTATGCTTCAATATTCCCTTGGAATCACTTCACATTGATTTTTCAAACAAGACTTATGCAATTTGAAAAACAAATACACACCTTTTTCTTGATTTTGAGGAGCTCGATATTGAAACTGATTTATCTTTGTAATTTCGGATCCTCGAGATTTAAGCTTTAGTCCTATAATATTTGTCTAAGTCTTCTTTAAAATGCCACATGTTTGACCTGATTTGGATTCTTCAAGACAAAGTTATTCCCAATCTCCCACAATTACCTAATTATGGACTGGTTCAGTAGAGAGAACTTGTACAGCATGACACGTGTCAATGTTTCCTCCTTCGACTCTGAAATTGATACAAAAAAGCTACAGTCTATGTAATTTAGCCCACCTTTTACAGAGTTCCAATCTGATGCTCAGATATAGAGTTATGACGATTTTCCCAAGGTCACCTCTTTGAGATGAAATTCAGGAGCCTTCAAAAACCCCAACTTCCACAGATCATATCTTCGGAAATATTTTGAACCAAGATCTGAAATTTTTACACGAACTAACTCAAGGTTTCTTCAGAAATGGGATTTTTTTAGCATCTTGTGTGAAGCAGAAAAACACTAGAATCCAAAGCTCTAATACCAAATGTTATGAAACCATCTCCCAAAAAAGGAAGAAAATAGGGATCAACCCCTTAGAAATCAATTGCTCCGAGGGGAAAACCTCCTTTACATTACATAAATGAACAATTCTTGGATGATACAAATGAAAAAGCCTCCTTTCTATATATAGGAGGCCATGTGGTCACAATATAATCCTAGCCAACCTAACAATAATAATGTAAGGGCACAAAAATAATAATAGTTGCTTTTTATGGGGCACAATAATAACAATATGGGGGCTATAGGGGTACAAAAATAATAATAAGGGGGCCACACTAACAACAATAAGGGACTACACTAGTAATATAAGGATCTAACATATTGTGTTTGAAGGTAAATTATTGATTATAGTATTATATGTTGATGATTTAATTATAACAGGTGATGAGAAGATGATAAAATATCTCAAAGAGGATATGGAAAGATTATTCGAGATGAAAGACATGAGGCTCATGCATTTTTTCCTTGATTTGGAAATTTCGCAAGGAGATGGGGAACTATTTGTCTCTCAGGGAAAGTATGCCAATCAGATATTGAAGAAGTTTCACATGGGGAGTAGCAAACCCATGGAGAATCCTCTAGCATGGAATTGGAGGAAGGAATATGCTACTTCAGGGGAAGTGGTAGAAGATACCATTTACCAGAATCTTGTAGGTTCACTTATGTACTTGGTGAACACACAACCAGACATGTGTTATGTGGTTAAGCAGCTTAGTGAAGCAATATTTAAGCCAAACAAACTCTATTGGAAGGAAACCAAACATGTGTTTAGATACCTTAGAGGCACCACTCAGTTTGGTTTTCAGTACAGAAAAATAGAGGGAGTGAAAATACAAGGCTTCACATATATAGATTGGGTAGGGATTCCATTTTTTAGGAAGAGCACATCAGGAGGAATCTTCAGTATTAGGTCAACAATCATTTTTTGGTATAGCAGGAAGCAGAGATCAACTGCACTAAGTTCAGCAAAAGTAGAGTACATGGATGCTAGTCAAGCATATTGTAAGGCTATGTGGATGAGGAAGGTCCTTGTTCGGTTATTTGGTCAACAGATGGATCCTACCGTGATTTATTGTGACAACTAGAGCTGTATCAACCACTCATTGAATCCATTTTTTCATGATAGGTCCAATCATATCGATATCCATTACCACCATCTCATATATTGTGTGCAGAGGAAGAACATGATACTGGAGGACATTCATATAGAGGAACATGATGCAGAAAAATTGAGGAAGGGATTGTCAAGAGGAAATTCAAGCTCCATAGAGGAAGGATTTGGGTATCTGATAATCCCTTTCTTGCTGAGAGGAAGATTTGAAAATTTCACCAAGAAATATTCTAATTTAATTTTCCCTTGAATTAAATTAGAAGAAAATTTAATTCCACGTCTCATGACAGCTTGTACGAGTTAATTCGATTTGAATTTATAACTTGAGTCATGTAGAATGGTTCGTAGTTTTTAGGAGCCCTTGTTGAGTTTATTTTGAGTTGAAATTAATTAATTCAGTGTATCTAATTTCAAGTCATTTTAATGAGTTCCAACTATTGGAGGAACTAGTGGAAGGCCAATGTGTTGAAGTGGAACTTGAACCACACTTAGTGATCAACCTAATAACTAATAAATCAACCATAAATAACTCATGCATGCGTGATATGAGATTTAACCATATGATATTGGAGTTCAACAGAATTTTACTATCAGTTGTATAATCATCCAAATTATACAGGTGGTTCATGTAGTCAAAGGAAGGCCTATGATGGATTTGGCAATATTGGATGTGGATTTCCCTACATAATAGGGGGATAATTCCCAAGGAAATAACACAAGGAAATAAGGACTTGTGAAATCCAAAATTTGGTTAAGTATTTTCCTAGTATTGCCTAGGGAGAAGTGACACAGATATGGATAGTGTAGAGGCTTCTCGGGCATGAGAAAAACATTGTAATCTTGTCATATTTTCTAACTAATGGAGTATACAGATAGCAAGGTTTTTAGTTATGGATTTACCCAAGAAATCATTGTGTAATGTATTGATTGAATTATTTATCTTGTATTCTTAATTATTTCATGATCATTTAAATTTATTTATGCAATTGGTAGAGTAGATTCAAGTCTATCGTCTTAGTAAATTACAATTAGCAGTTTGAATCTACAAGGAATTACAACAAATTTCTAGGAATTTGCAAAATTTATTTTTCTTAAAAATTCCTAGTCATCAGTTGATGATCCACCCCATCGTTTAAACTTGGGGATCAAGTCCAATATATTTAGGAAATAAAGAATGAGGTGGTAATATAGTTGGTAGAAAATCACAAAGAAAAAAACTAAAATCATATTTTGAGGAAATTGAAAAACCAAAGGGTTGGAAACAGTCAAAAATAACATTTCTAGATTTCAAGATATTAGAAAGAGATTTCTTTCAGCATATGGAGGTCATTCAAATTATCATTCAAATACAAGTGGAAGGGAATTGGAAATTGGATTTAGTTGAGCATATCTTGAGCATCCATTTCAGTGTATCCACAGTTGCTGCAGAGAATCATTCTAAAGGATTTGACTCCAGAAACTAGCAGTCTGAGATATTTATTTTTGTTTTTAAGTTTATTATTAGTTTATCTTCCTAAATATTAATAAATATTTTTGAAAAATATATTTGTATATATATTTTATGATTTTTCATAGAACGGGGTTTCATTTTTTGAGTGGAAAAACTTGGTGTTCTGTGTGCATATTTTCTTAGAACAATAAGTGTTTGAAATATCATAAATACATGATCTATTGATTGCAGAGATTCTTATGCCAATTCTTTCCAGTATGTTTCTCTTATTTTTAAATATTTCCTTTCTTAGTAAATTATTTTAATGAATATCCTTAGTATTCTGATTGAATGTGAATGATTTCATAATTCATCTATGATGTTCTGAAATAAAAATTTCAAATTCCTACACTGTTTCCCTTCTAAACGTACTTTAGGATTTATATTTGATTACCTATTGTAGTGGACCATTATCTCCCTTCAAGCTTCAACTAGAAGGATAATTTAAATGTCTAGGAAAGAATTGGTTGTATTTCCTTTGTTATTCATCATTCATACAATCATCGCTTTGTATATCTTTTGTTGTTTTCAGCCATTAGAATCCATTCCCAATAGATTTTTGCTCAACCATGCCTTACCACTTTTTTAAACACATACCATACTAAATATTCGGCCACTAATATGGGCACACACTCAACTGTTAAAGTGACATTCAGTAGCGAAGTTGCAGAGAGATCGCTCTTTGGATTGGAAGGGCCAACTTTTGATCTAAAATATTGCTTCAATGTTACCTCCAGGTTTTTCTCTCACAACTAGGAAAATTATGGAGTGATAACACCTCCAAAAAATGTCTTACAAAAATTAGAAGTAAATTTAGCATCCATGTTTGATATAATTGTTTTCGGTATCCCATGTACCAAAAAATATCCTTCATGAAAATATTTTCAATCTATGTTGATTTTTATCTGGAGTTGATAGGTATAATGTGAGTTGACTTGTTGATATTGTCTACCACCACCATGATTGAGTCGTGTTGTCTCCTAGTTATGGGGAAACTAGTGGTGAAGTCTAAAGAAATGATTTCCTACTTCCATTCTAGAATGGGTAAAGGATTTAGTAGTCCATTTGGGTGTTGGTTTTCCACCTTAACTTGTTGGCACTCTAAACACTTTTCCAAAATACCCCGCCACTTCCCTTTTCATACATGACCAATAAAACTCCTTTATTAAGGATGTAATCATCTTTTGATAACTCAAATGTTCTGAAAAATCATTTTCATGATTTTCATTTAAAATCAACTAATTTTGAGGAAGTTCATTTGAAATATATTTAGTTCTTGAATGTCAACAATCCATCCTAGTTAAGCCCGCCTGGTGTAGAGAAGTTGATGATGGGGTGCACTGTTTAGGCACTTCGTCTGCAAGGTCACCAGTTCGAAACCTATGGGTGATTAGGATTAGTCTAAAATACCAAAAAAAAAAAAAAAAAAATACGTCCTAGTTTTTCACATAATGAGGCAGTTCTATTTTATTTATTTTATATTGTAAATGTTCATAAATTTCATATTTAATGTTATTGCTTTAATTTTCTCTGCAAGTTTTGTTCTTGTAGTGTTTCCAACTTTTTCAACAATATATTGATTTGCATTTCTACTCAGTTCATTTACCACCTTATTCCCCTTTCCCTTGATATCCTTAATGTCGAATTCAAACTCCCTCATGAACGGAATCTACCTTGCGTGTCTAGAGTTCAAATATGCTTGGATGAAAATTAGTTCAAACTTATATGATCAATAATAAGAGTAAAATTTATTCCTAATAGATAATGCCTCCACATTTTTAACACATGAATAACAACAACTAGTTCAATATCATAAAAATCACAGTTTCTATCACGAGTCTTTAATTTTATGGATTCATAAGCAACCACATAATGTACCTGCATCAACACAAAACCCAGTCTTTACATGCATGCATATGTATAAAAAATAAAATATTTACTTGGATAAATTTTTTTTAAGATTAAGGCTATTGTTAACAAAAAAATTAATCTGTCAAAACTCTCTTGACACTTTAGTGTCCAATTGAACTACACTCATTGTTTTTGTAAAAAATTGATGGGATAGGCTAGTTTAGAAAATCTCTCAATTAATATTTGATAATATATAGTAATACCTATGAAGTACCTAATATATACCATGTCCATAGGTATTGGCCATTTAAAATGGCCTTCACCTTTTCATGATCAACCTCACATTTGTTGAAATTTGCATATAAATGGTGTTCCCTCAATGTTTGTAGAACTATCTTCAAGCATTCTTAATTTTCCTCTTGATTTTTTGAATTATATTAGAATATCATCAATAAAAATAAATATAAACTTGTCTATATATTTGTTAAACACGATATTCATTAGACACATAAAGGTAGCAAGTGCATTGGTAACTCCAAATGGTAGTACCATACATTCATAGTGTCCATATTGTATCCTAAATGTGGTTTTATGTATATATTTTTGTTTAATTCTTAACTAATGGTATCCATAACTGAGATCTATTTTTGAGAATATTGGTGCCCCTCTAACTTGATCTAACACGTCATCTATTCTAGGTAAAGGGTATTTATTTTTAATAGTCAATTTGTTTAGTTGTCTATAATCTATGTAAATCCTAAAAGTTCCATCTTATTTCCTTATAAACAACACCAAAGGTCCCCATGGAGAAAACTTAGTCTCATGTACCCTTTTTCTAATAATTCTTGTAACTGTATTTTCATCTCCATAAGTATAGTCACACTCATTCTATAAGGTGCTTTGGAAACAAGTGTGGCTCCTAGAAATAACTCAATTGAAAAATATATGCCTCTTTTTGGAGTTAATCATGGAATCTCATTTAGGAATACATCCTTAAATTCTTTAATTACTTCCAAATTATTTATAGTGTTATTTTATAATTTCTATATACTTTCTTCTATCTAGACAAAAAAAAATTATAGCCTTTTTGGGAACACCTTTTGAGATGTAAGGTTGAAATTTTTCTGGTATAAATAGGCCTTGGTATTCCTTTTATCAATTGGGTGTTTCCTTCTTCATTGGTATATGTAAAAATTTTCTTTAAAGAAATAATTATGTGTTTATGTTTCTTCAACCAATCCATCCCTATCAATAAGTCATAAGAAACTAAAGGTAATATGTTCAGATTTAATTATGTTAAGAATCCTTTTAAATTTATAGTGGACTATTTAACCCAATTGGTTACATTTATTTAAGTGCTTGTAGCCTATTAAAATAGCCATGGATTTTTTTATTTTTTATTTTTTTAGCATGCGTCTTTCCACAAATTTCATACTAACAAACCTAGGATTGGATTCTGGATCTACTAAAATATATATATGATGGTTTAACATCATGCCTTCAGTTTCGATCATTCTTGACTGATCCTCTACTTGTCGATAATCTAATGCTACATTAATCTATGATACATTTCCATCTATTCCATTTATTTTGGATGCCTCATGTATGGCTTACATAGCTTGAACTGATCTAGCATTGTATGAGAAATTTCTGAGTAGATGGGCCTCGCAACAAGCCCAACACTTTAAAGGTTCTCTCTCTTTCCCACCATTTGTTCCTTTATTATTCAAATCATTTTTTTAGAACCTATTTGTGACTATGAAAGTTGTGGTTTATTGTTTCGATTAAACCTTATGGTTTCATAATTCTTCCCAATTTTTTTTAGAATTGAATATTTTGATTTCTTGACTCTAGTTCCAAGAGTGCTATTTTCTTTATTGGACTAGTTTTTGAGCCTTCACCTTTTTGTTTGAACTATTAATAACATATTCTCTCTTTGAAAAAATTCATCCATTGTATTTTTATTTTCAAATTCAATTCTTTCACTGTATGGGATAGGGAGATATTTGAAAAATTGATGTACTTTCACTTTTTCCTCTCGGACGTAGGGAACATACCTTAATAGGATTGTAAAATTTACAACAAAATCTTCCATACTCATCAATCCAAACTTCATATCATCAAATTATTTTGCCTCGTTATCATATTACCTCTCAATTATGTATTTTTTATTGAAAATTTTCTATAACTCTTCTCAAGTAACATTTGTTTCTCCTATACTATGTATTTCTTTTGCTTCTTCCCATTGTATTGAAGATTTTCCTTGCATTTGATAGACTGCTAGTATGGCTTTCAAATTGCTGGAATATTCATATACTTAAAATATTTAGTTATTTTAAGAACAAAATATTTTCTCACCTCTTCTTTTTCTCCATCAAAAGTAGGTGGTATGATCTTTTTGAATTCTCCTTGGAGTTCTATTTTCCTTTTCTTTCTCAAATTGCATACCTTTGGGGATGTTTTATCTAACTCTTATTCACTTTCAAGTTTATCATACTCATTTCTAGGTTTATCATGATCACCTTTAACATTTCCATCTGTATTTTACCTCTTTAAGGAGTCATCTTTGACCTCCTTTAACTCTATATCTAGAGGTTTGTGGGTTAAATTTTTGGTGAAATTCTTAACTAGATTCTCATATATTGCACTTATCTTCAACACATGCTTATTTCTAGTCCTAATACTATCCAAATCTTTTCTCATGTCTCTTACGAATTACAGTAGTTGGGTTGTTGTAGGTGAAGCTTCATCTCCCAACTGAACCCAAATATGCTCTCCTTCATGAGGATATGAATAAGGGTTTTGATATGTAACTGAATAGCGAATTATTGTTTATGGTTGTTTATAATGTTTAATGCATGAATAAGTAATATCGTGTAGCCTATTAGTAAGTTCAACAAATGTGTTGAATAACACTTGTATTATTGATAGACATGAACTATGAATCTCTGTAAAGAAGGAAAAGTCCTAAAGCCACAATCATCTATCCCTCTGGATGTAGAAACCTGGTTCTAGCATCCTGATATATTTCCATGGGTGAGACTTTAATCTTGGCAAGCATGTAATTTCCAAAAGGGCTAGTAATAGTGGGTTTTGTTGGACTGTACAGTCACATTGAACCTGGGTCTAGGACCCATCAATCCAAAAAATGGTTCTGTTGTCTGGACCGGGATTTGACTGAGGGATAGTTGGATGTGGAATCCATCTAAGAAAGAGATTGAAGGTTGGGTTGATCTAAAATAATGTGAGTTTTTTGTGCAAGAAAATAGAAATCTACACGTCTCAAATAAACATTGGTTACAAAATTATATCTATACATATCGATACGAGATATTTTTCGTGTTTTTTTCTAGTGATTTGTACAAGTGGATATCAAGACTAGCTACGGAGATGGGTCAGTTCAATAATAAGCTAAATGTGTGGACACCATATTTGATTGAGAAGCTAAAAAAGAGTGATAACGAGATCATGAGGATTTTTTATTATTGGATAGACAGTATCCTTGGAGGGTTTATCACCGATTTCACGATCAAGACTTCTTTGTCTTATAGTGAAGAAAAGCACAAGTTCTACAGAGGCCCTAGAGGTAAGTACCTGAATTCACTGAAGTTTTGGGTTAAAATGCTATTGTCTGAAAAGGGTACATTTTTTATGTGCTAAAATTGATGTTTGAAGAAAGAGAAGCTGGTGCTATGTGAAGCGGTAAAAGATTCAAAACCGGTTGGCGTACTTATGTCAAAAATGAGCATCGTTCATTGTTTGGGTCTGAAGAAAGAGAAAGAAAATCCGCTACCTTGAGAGTTTTGTCGTTGAGATCTGAAAGTTAGAAAAGTGTTGAGGAAATTCACCAAAATTCCACCCCCATCATCACTCTATCCCATTTTGTTCCTCCACCTCCACTTCAACCTCTCCCATTCATTATGGCCCAAGCACCAAAGATGCATGTGTTTTGTTGTACCTCAAGAAAAAATCCCTTCATTGTGGTAAGGAATCAGTGCTTGAGACATTTATAAATGTATGTCACAATATTAAGTTATCAGATGGTCTTCATTAAGCACCTCTAGAAAATAATTATTTATAACCCTCAATGATCTGATATAATGAAAGATTTCACAATGCCATTATCTGCTAATATAACTTGAAATGGAAGGAAGTAAATGGAATGGAAAGTAAAAATGATATGCTGGATAACATAATCTATCACTTTAAATCTTCGAAAGAACTTTATAGAGAGAAAATAGTTGGAGCGAAGGAGCACACATTAAGGACATTTAACTCTTACTTAAAAACTGTAAAAAGTGACCCACATCTACATTACTTCACCTCATTCACAGAAGAATAAACACATAACGAAACTGGAAAGATGCATCAACATCAACAAGTGCAAGAAACTTGATCTTCTTTCAGAAAATTTCAGAAAATTCAATACAAAATTTACTGTCCTCCAAAGATCCCAAAACTCGGAACCTGCACCCAATCCAATTTCTCTGCTTTATCATTTTTCCCTGATCCATCTGCCTAATCAGTTATAAAACTGATTTATGAAACAGTTAATAAACTATTTTTGACAATCTTCCTTTCAAAATTCTCTTCGAAATAATGAAATTACATTTTTTATTTAACATTATATATATTATCAATAATAATATATATAGTATATTTAAAGGTTGGTTATGTTTTACAAGCTTTATACATTTGAACACTAGCATTTAATTAGACTCCTAATACATAGACTAAATTAATGACAGAGGATCAAATTTTCAATGTATGGCTATAGAGATAATGAATATGGATGGCGTGTGGGTCTAATTGTCCTCTCCGCACATAACTTTCCCAAAAACATAAACCACTTGCAGAGGCAACTGTGGTTGTTTCCAGAAATTAATAGAGTGATGTCACATTGAATATCAACCATTGATTTCTTTGATGACAGTTTGGGAAAAACCGTTTACAGGATCACTTCTTCACATATGTTTTGTACAGCTTATGCTTCCGAGTTGTGACAATCATTGCAAGAGAGACTAGCTCCTCTTCCTTTTCTAATGTCCATTGAATTCTAGCTACCTTAAAAATTTGGCACTGGGATGCTTCCACCAATGCAACTTTATGAGCCTCCATAGCTACTCTTGCTGTAGTTTGCACTGGTAACTTCTCTCTTTCTTTCCTAGTTAAATGTGGATTTGAATCAACCAATGTCTCATCAAGTGTGGCATTTGTATCTTTATTTTCCTGAAGCATTCTTATCTTCCACTCTAGATACAATTATGTCCTCCAACTATAGTGAACCATTACTATGGAAGCCCAGTAGGGAAGTGGAAGCATTGATAAATGGACCATGCATATACGTTGAGAGAAAAAAACACTGGTCCGAAGTTGACACAAGTTTATGTTTTCTTCTGCCGAGAATTCACAACTTGTAGGATGTTCTTTAATAAAAATGACATTTAAGGAACTGGCGAAATATATAAAACCACTTTGAATTTTTGGAAAATCCTCATGTTATAGTCAATTGGGGTCACTCTGCAAAAAACCCATGTTGCAGATTCTCAAAATTGTTCTCCGTTTGCCCGAAATTTGAAATCCAAAATCCTGTGCTGGGAATGTCTGCATTTTCTGAGATGTGTAGTCATCTATTTCCAATTCTTCATCTTGGCACAGTTCTTCAAATGCCTTTAAGACATTTTGTTTATCCTAACTATGAATTCATATCTAGAATTGGATACGCCTCTTTTCATTCTTTTAATGAACCTTTCCAATATCATTTATTTCAAGCAATTCCTGTCTTTCTAGGCGTCCTTTTATTGATATGTTGTTTTAGGCAACTAAAATGTCTTCAACGTATTATCAGATTTCTCGTGCTTTTCCACCTCCATGAAGACTCAAACTTTCAAGCTTGTATCTTTTAATTTTCTCGCTCATTGAGCCATGAAACACACCCAAGACATGAAACGAGGAGAATTATTAAGCAACATATGTTGAGCTTATGGTTATCTTCTTGAACATGTTGCAACTCTTCTTAAATTTTTAATAATTTTTCCTCAGCAAAATTGAATTGCTTAGAACTTCTCTTGACTTTTAGCTGAGTCAAATTGTGCTACAACATCTGGCTCCAATTGGGGACAACACTTTGGTAGCAAAGTGATGAGAACTTGTAGATCAGTAGCCTTTATTGGGCATGGATTCAAGTCGAATTGAATCTTCTCCCAATCCAAAATCTTTGAAAATTTAAAACTTCTATGAAACCTATCTCTTCCAGGATCTTTTTTCTTGAACTGAAAAATGCTAAACTATAAATACTGCAACTGGGAATGCTCAACTCCTAAGCTTATTTATGTACAACTCCTATATATATATGCAGGGTTGAACTTAATCAGGTGAAGTCAACCTTCCAATGGCACCAACCTAACATTTGTATGTTAGAATTAATACCTTCATACTGCTAAAATTTAAAAATCAAAACAGGAATGTACCATGAAAATTTTCCATATACAAATCTTTGTACATACCCTTGCATAAAATCTTGTTGTTGATCAAAGAAATTTTTTATATACTCAGCCACTGGATCATAGAACTGATGACATAAAATTTCGGCTGCCTTATTTTCTTGAACATTTTGCTGATGTAGACTTCTTTGAACATGGCAACTTCCTTCATAGTTTGACTCCTCAATTTGGAATTGTGTGTGAAGAAATTGATTGCCATTTCCCTATAATGCTAATGTTCTTCGTATAATGCCAATTCTTGACAAAAATATCCCTTCTCCTGCAAACATACCTAAGAAGCTCCACTATTTTCCCCTCTATTCACAAAATCATTAAAATTATGAAAATTGTAATTATTTTCTAGGCTTTCATCGTGTAGTTCAGTTGTTGCAACACATTTTTGAACATAATCTTCAGAATGCTTAGATTCTTGTGTTTCGACAATACAGGAATCCTCTAACAAATTTTGAAAATCCTTGTTCACCTCTGAATTTTCATTCTCTTGAAAAGCAATTCTAATGTTTTCTTGACAGACCCTCTTATCTTCAACAAACCTTGTTCTTTCAATGTGATAGGAAAGATTTCTACAAGCCCACACATTATCTTCAATTTCCTATGCATAAAGAAACATCAGCTTTAGAGTGTAAGGCTTTCTCTCCTTGAGATAAAAATCCAAGACAATAGAAAGAGCCCTCAAATAGTAAACCATAGCTGCTACTTTAGGAGGTTGAATTTATTTTGGCATGCTAAAATAATTTTTTTGAAACCTCCTATTAAACTCAGCGATTGATTCATTGCTCTGCCTCTGGATAGAATATAATTCCAAAAGGTGTTTTTCATATGACTTACGCTCGCCCCAATATCTAAGAAAGATATCTTGAAAACCTTTCCATGAACTAATTGAACTTTCTTCCAAACACTGGAAACATTGTTTAGCACCCTGCTTTAATGAATGAAAAAACATCCTTAAAGCCACATCTTCATAAATAATTTGAAATTTGTCCAAAAGGTACTCAAATTCCAAGATATGTTGTTCAGCTGAAATATCCTCATCCTCTCCAGAGAAATTTGGCAAAAATTTGAATCCTTTTGGAAGATATTGATGAATAATTGTGGCCATCTTCAAGGGTTTAAAGGTTTCTTTGTTTTTTAGATGAAATAAAGTCAATTTCTTGTGAGGAAGAATACTATCATCCAAAGATGACGAATCATCACCTTTATGCCCAGACTGTGACTGATTATCTTTAGGAATTGTAATGCAACAGTCATCTCTCATCTCATATTTAGGATATAAATTTGTGTCAAGATTTATGATACAAGTAGAATAAAAATCATATTTTTCCAATAAATAATGTACTTTTTGGGCCTTATAATCTTCTGAGGATATAAAGCAAGAAAAAATATTTTTTATATGTAAGAGAAAATATACCACTAAACTGATGGTAAAAAATAGAACTTCACTTAAAAAACTGAAACTTTGATATCTGTGTTTTCCACGGTGCTTTCTCATTTTCTTGCCCACAGAATTCCTCATCTAATGAAACCTTCATCAGTGGAGTCACCAGGTGCATAAATAGCTGTTGGGTGTGGAGCCTGATTATATTGTTTATTTTGTATCACAACGTTGGACCCCTGTACCTTAATGGGGGCAGCAATGCCGCTCGTAATTAAACGCTGCCTGGGGGGTCCAGGGGGGGTAGCTACGACTTCATGGAGCCTGCCCCCTGGCGGGGGGTTTCGGGGGTAGCGCCCCCGAAGCTAAAAACAAATGTAAAAATGAATTGTAAAAGTATAGTAATTTCTAGTCAATTTGGGCCGTTCATTAGATGGATGATTTGAAGGTAGAAGCTTTGTTTAGTTTAGGGTTTTTTGCCCTAGAAGGCACCCCCTCGATTGTATGAGGTTATTGTATTGTGGCTATGTATGGTATGTGTATTCTCAGAGCAAGAAACAGAGTGGGAGGCTGTGAGAGAGAACAGAGGATATTACAGCAGATTTGCTGTAGGTTGTGTCTCTTCATTTTGCTGGATAATAGAAAGGAAGAACTGGTTGTTCGGGGTGGACATAGCCCAAACTATGTGAGCCACATATATCTATGTCTCTATGGTTTTATGTGTTTTGAGTGCTTGTGTTTTCCGCATATTTTATGTGTTTCACTACTCTGTAATATCTAATTTTCTAAAAATAACAACCAAACGTTATATATAAATATTTTTCACCATCAAGAATAAGGGATTATGAGAATTGATTCCAGGAGCAGACAATGTAGGATCAGGTGTCGAAGGTTTTTTTGGTTTCTGAACCTTATAAGAAACTAATGTTTCTGGAGCTAACAAATTAGGGACTTTCTGCTGCGAGGTATATGACATCGTGTGAGGCTTTATGAAAGGAAAAATTATGAAAAGGAATAAACACAGCCGAATATTTCCTCCTCACTAAACAACCAGAGGAAATAGAAAGAAAACCCATGGAAATGAACTTCACTTCTTCGTTCCCCCACAACAGTGCAAACAAATGTTGTACCTCAAGAAACAATCCCTTGGTTGTGGTAAGGAATCAGTGCTCGATACATTTATAAATGTATGTCACAATATTAAGATTTTAGATGGTCTTCGTTAAGAAACTCTGGAAATTAATTATGTATAACCCTCAATGACCTGATATAATGAAAGATTTCACAATTCCATTAACTGCTGATATAACTTGAAATGGAAGGACGAAAATGGAATGGAAATTAAAAATGATATGCTAGATAACATAATCTATCACTTTAAATCCCCGAAAGAACTTTATAGAGAGAAAATTGTTGGAGTGAAGGAGCGCACATTAAGGACATTTAACGCTTACTTACAAACTATAAAAAGAGACCCACAGCTACATTACTTCACCTCATTCACAAAATAATAAACACATAACAAAACTAGAAAGACGCATCAACATCAACAGGTGCAAGAAACTTGATCTTCTTTCATTAACTTTTAGAAAATTTAGTACAAAATTTATAGTCCTCTAGAGGTCCCAAAACTCGAACCTGCACCCAATCCAATTTCTCTGCTTTATCTTTTTTCCTCGAGCCATCTGCCTAATTAGTTATAAAACTGATTTATGAAATAGTTAATAAACTGTTTTTGACAATCTTCCTTTCAAAATTCTCTTCGAAATAATGAAATTAATTTTTTTTTTAACATTATATATATTATTAATAATAATATATATAGTATACTTAAAGGCTACTTATGTTTTACAAGCTTTATACATTCGAACGCTAGCATTTTATTAGACTCCTAATACATAGAATAAATTAATGAAGGAGGATCAAATTGTCAATGTATGGCCGTAGAGATAATGAATATGGATGGTGTGTGGGTCCCATTGTCCTCTCCGCACATAACTTTCCCAAAACCATAAATCACTTGCGGAGGAACTTGTGGTTGTTTCCAGAAATTAATAGAGTGATGTCACATTGAATATCAGCCATTGATTTATTTGATAGTAGTTTGGGAAAAACCATTTACAGGATCACTTCTTCACATATGTTTCGTATAATTTGTGCTTCTGGGTTGTGACAATCATTGCAAGAGAGACCAACTCCTCTTCCTTTGCTAATGTCCATTGAATTCTAGATGCCTTGAAAATTCAGCACTGAGATGCTTCCACCAATGCAACTTTACGAGCCTTCATAGCTACACTTGTTGCATTTTGCGCTGCTAGCTTCTCTCTTTCTATTTTGGGTAAATTTGGATTTGAATCACCCAATGTCTCATCAAGTGTGGCATTTGTATCTTTCTTTTCTTGAAGCATTCTTATCTTCTGCTCTAGATACAATATGTCCTCCAACTGTAGTGAACCATTACAATGGAAGCCTAGTAGGGAAGTGGAAGCGTTGAGAAAGGGACCATGCATAGACGTTGAGAGAAACAAACATTGGTCCGAAGTTGACACAAGTTTATGTTTTCTTCTGCCAGGAATTCACAACTTGCAGGATGTTTTTTAATAAAACTGACATTTAAGTAACTGGAAAAATCTCTAAAACCACATTGAATTTTTGGACAATTCCAAAAATACAGTCAATTGGGATCACTCTGCAAAAAATCCATGTCACGGATTCTTGAAATTGTTCTCCATTTGCCCGCAATTTGAAATCAAAAATCTTGTGCCGGGAATGTCTGCGTTTTCTGAGATGTGTAGTCATCTGTTTCCAATTATTCATCTTGGCACAGTTCTTCAAATGCATTTAAAACATTTTTTTTATCTCAACTATGAATTCATATTTAAAATTGGATAAGCCTCTTTTCATTCTTTTAAGGAACCTTTCCAATATCATTTATTTCAAGCAATTCTTGTCTTTCTAGGAGTCCTTTTATTGATATGATGTTTTAGGCAACTAAAATGTCTTCAATGTATTATCATATTTCCCATGCTTTTCCACCGCCATGAAGACTCAAACTTTCAAACTTGTATATTTTAATTTTCTCGTTCATTGAGCCATGAAACACACCCAAGACATGAAATGAGGAGAATTATTGAGCAACATATGTTGAGCTTGCGGTTATCTTCTTGAAAATGTTGCAGCGCTTCTTAAATTTTTAATAATTGTTCCTCAACAAACTTGAATTGCTCAGAACTTCTCTTGAATTTTAGTTGAGTCAAATTGTGCTACAAAATTTTCAGGGGATCAAATGATCCTGAGCAGTTTTGGTTTGTTGTAGAAGAAATATGGCGTTCGTAGAATGTTACAGATGAAAATATGAAAAAAGCGCAGTTGGTTACACTGCTGCAAGAAAGATAATTTTCCATTGTCATGGTACATATATATGTTACGATGAATGAAAATTATTCTTTTCCTGAGACAAAGACCTCGTTGAACATTGAATTCAGGAAAGAAAAGTCGCAGTCCCAATTAATCACAAAGATCAAAGAAATTAAGCAGCTGGCTAATGAGACCATATGGGAGGTAGATCAGAGGCTTAAGACACTATTGAAACATATTAGTTTTAATATTCTGGATGGAAAATATAGATAATGGTTCATTTCTATGCGGTTTCCTCATCTTAGACTACCATTGTCATAAAAAAATATTGCAACTCAGGCTAAAGCGTTGGAGATCGTGATGAATCTGGATGCATCACTAGTAGTTGATACAATCATAGGAGTGCAACATATTCAAAATCATTTGGTGAGATTTCATATGGATCTACATGATCTAAACAAGGGAAAGGAGGTTCGATACTGATATAAGGTTGAAAGTTCGGTGTATCAAGTGCTAAGCAGAGGGACACTATAAATAAAAATGCCCTATTTATAGAGACTATTTGGGCACTGGGATGTCAAGTCCATTGAAGCCTGGATTGGGTGTTGGTCCAATTGTAGGACCCCATGTATGATGTAGCATATGATAAGATGTAGGCCAACATTCTATAGATTATTGTCATGGATAATTTTAAGGATGGAAAATTATCTTGAAGTTTAAAATTGGCGAAAAAATTGGCGAACATAGTCCCTTATTAGAAAACTATAAAATGTTTATTTATATATTTGTAAAACTATTCAAATTTATAATGATATTATTTATAATGTCTATATAATTTTGGCGATTTTAACGTAAAATAATTTTATATTGTAAAATTTGGGACAATCTCTTTTTATAAAAAATGGAAATTGGCGAATCTTTTTTTTGGAAAAACCATGGAAAATTAGCCCAAGCTATGAATATTAGCCCCTAAAATTTTCCATGATTATTGTCACCTACTACAAAATTTTGTGTGATCCCCGAAGCAATTGTTCTGCAATTTTTGCAGTTCGGTGGTACATGATGAGAAGTATTGTAAGAGATATGATTTTATGATGTAGAACAATCCTGGAGCATATCGAATGTAGGTAGAAGGGAGCGAATCTTCAGGTTCACCAACTATGCGAGGATATTTCCAAGGCTGAGGGCATGGCAGAGGAGGAGGCACTGGTCATGGACGACGACAGATCATATGTTATAAGTGCAGACAGACTGGAAATTTTTCTAGGGATTATTAGAATCCTATTGCAGATTCCTGTAAGTATTGTCAATAATCTGGTCATGAATCGAAGAATGTCCCATTTTTTTAGCTAAAAGGTAGGAGAAGCGTATCCAACAATAGGCTCAGAATATAAAAATGATGAGGGCTGAACCATGGTAGGTAGATCCAACCATTAGCATTGTAACGCGTAGTGGTCTGAATACTAAAGGAGACTACGTTGAAGTAAAAAAGGTTGTGAGAGATTCCAGGGTAATGAAATCAGAAGATAAGAATGTTTGTTTGATGTAAAGTGTGAGAAAGAGACATTCATTGAAGAAAGGAAGGCATTTATGAAACCTACAGATTCACCACCTACCATGCATAAACAATTGTTTCCATTGAATAATAAGCCTGAGGAGAGTGCCGAAGTAAATGAAGTTGATCAGTTTATCTTGCCATCCTTTATGATATTCGTATGTTTCAAATTCTGATGAGGAAATGGAGCACTGGGAGAACTATTTGCATGAAATAAACACTAATAATTGTAACAGGGTTACCAAATCTCTGCAATGTCTCCGATCAGAAGTGCACAACTTGCCTTTTTATGATGAAATGGGGAATGTTGTCTTGTTTCTGGAAGAATTCGAGACAAAAGTTCCGGAAGAACAGAGCTATGAATATTTGTATTTCACATTAAGGTCTACGCTGGGCTAATGGTGGGGCGTGTACAGAGAAATTTTATGAGGATGGAAGGAGTTTTGCAAGTTGATAAGGCTGAGGTTTGGTCATATTGATATAAATATCGTAGAGAATGATGATGATTAGAAAGATCCTCGCGAGAATTTATTTCACTAGACTATAGCTTGGGTTCTAGAACCTCAGCCAAAATGGGTGCACATGTTCTATCATTCCTTGGAAATGATAACTCAGCAGTGGTATTTGGAAATAGAGTTGCACCATGGAACTACGGGTTATGATGAGATGATATAAGGGTTCTTATTAACATATAACTTTGTTGATGGTTAGGAGTGTATTAATGAGGATCTTCAAGAAGTTAAAGAAGGTGTCTTCCATATTACTAAGGAACCACAGACTCTGATACAACCTAATTGGGCTACGTAAATAGAACAAGCCCACGAATGTTACAATATATTTGCAGAGGAGGGCGAGGAGGATCTGCGTGACCTTAAAATTCCAGAGTCCATAGGGAAGCGCAAGGTTGTGGGGTCCATGATAGTGATGTTGTACATAACACAACCTATTACGACTCAACAAGTTAACATAGGCTCAGAATCAAAGCCCAAATTTGCAAATATTGGGGAATATTGGGATGACAATATAGTAAGCAAGGTCACTAAGTTATTGCATGCATACCAGTTCCTGTTCCCAACAAAATTCTTGAAATTAAAAGGTATTTTGGGAGACCTAAGAATCATGCACATCACTTTGAAGCCTGATGTGAAGCCAGTCAAGCAACACCCCTATCGGCTGAACCCAAAATACAAGGAGAAGGTAATGGAAGAAATCAAAAAAATGTTTAGTGTTTGTACCAAAGAATGAGTTGAGGAATATGAGAGGGTTATTCCCATGGTGGTCCAAGAGAATAAGACCAAAGGTGAGATAAGGATTTTTGTTGATCTTCGTAAGTTGAATGATGCCTGCGTCCATGATCCATTTCCAACACCATTCAAATATTAAGTATTGGAGAACATTGGTGGGAAATAAGCCTACTCATTTACTGATTGATTCTCAGGGTATCACCAAATCTGGATTGCACCAGAAGATAGGAGCAACACCACCTTCGATACGGAGTGGGGGTCCTTTTAGTACAATTTCATGCCATTCAGGTTAAATAACGCTCCAGTTATATTCTCCACATTGGTTTTAAAAGTTTTAAAATAATATATCCAGAAATCCTTGGAATTTTACTTCAACGATTGGACAATATTTGGCCTACAAAAGAAACATGTTTCTAGTATGCACTTGATGTTGGATGCCTGTCGAAAATACACGATTTATTTAAATATGAAGAAGTGCAACTTTTTTGTACCATGTGGAATTTTGTTAGCGGATATTGTGTGCAAGTAGGGATTGATGGTAGACCTGCAAATATTGATGTGATTATCAAATTGGAACCCCCAACAAGTGTCAAGAAGCTATTAACAATGCTTTGACATACATGCTATTACCGGAAATTCATTGATGTGCCAATGAAAAAATTATTAAAGAAGGATGTCAAGTTCGGTTGGGAAAAAGATTGTGAGAAGACCCTGGATGTATTGAAAGAAAACATGGTGACTGCGATAATTCTTGTCTTCCCAAATTCGAAGAAAAAATTTCATGTACATGACGATGCATCTTGCATAGCTTTAGGATTTTTGTTATCGCATCCTAGAGAGGGTGATATTGATCACCCTGTTTCCTTTGCAAGGCGGAAGATGTCTAAGGGAAAAAGGAACTACGCCACCACAAAATGTGAAGGGTTGGAAATGGTCTATGCATTGCAAAGATGAAGAAATTATCTCTTAGGTGCGCACTTCAAAATGTTCACAAAACATTATGCCTTGAAGTACTTGGCTAACAAGCCTGTGTTGGGGAGCAAGATTTTCCCATGGTTAATGATGTTCCAAGAATATGATTTCGAGTTAATTTTCAAGCTAGGCCATTTGAATCCAAAACCAGATCATCTCTCTCAGATTGAGACAGGTGAGGAGCCAACAAATCTTGATGAGGGATTAACATATGTGGAGTTATTCATGATAAAGGTTGTAGATGAGCATTTCCTATATATCATTCAGTTTCTCTCTACATGAATCATACTTGAGGAATATGCACATTTATTCACTATCAAGGTTATAGATGAGAATTTCCTAGATATCATTCAGTTTCTCTCTACATGAATCATACTTGAGGAATACACTACGCATCAAAAGAAACAATTGTAGTAAGGGCGATCGATTTTAACCTTATTGACAAACATATGTATAAACTAGGGGCTGATGAGATCTTGTGAAGATATGTTCTTGAGCATGAGCGACACAACATACTGGTTGAAGCACATGACAGTGTGGTAGGGGTCACTACGTTGGGAAATCTACTGTGTAGAATATTTTTCAAGCTATATTATGGTGGTGTATGCTACATATGGACTCAAAGGCATATTTTCTCTCTTGAAATGTTTGTTAAAGGACAGGGAGACCATCGCAGAGAGATGAAATGGAATTACAACCCAAGTCACATTGCATGCTTTCTATAAATGGGTGATTGAATTTGTGGGACCAATCAATCTACCTGGAAAGAAAATAGGCGCACGGTATATTATCACTGTGACCGATTACCTCACTCGGTGGGTTGAGGCGAAGCCAATCTGGAATTTTAATGCAGACACAGTGGAAAATATCATCTTTGAACATATTGTGATATGATATGGTTCTCCAAAAATCCTGTTGAGCGACAGAGGTACACATTTCCTGAACAACACCACTAAAGCCTTGACGAAATAATTCCGCAAAACCATTGAAGCCTTGAATGAAAAATTCAAAGTGGGTCACTGCAAGAGTATGCCATACCACCCTCAGGAGAATGGAATAGTAGAATCTTTCAAAAAAATATTGGAGAACGCACTAACAAAAGTTTGCAACGTTAACAAAAATGATTGGGATCTGTGCATTCCTGCAGATTTATGGATCTAGATAACTACATGTAAGAAGCTGATAGGAAATACCTCATTCTGATTATTGTATGGCCAGGAAGCAGTAATGCCAATGGATTACATTGTCCCTAGTTTACACATCACAGTAGTGATGAATATGGCAGAAAACGACATGATGGAGCATATATTGGCGAAACTACTTGAGTTGGAAGAGGATAGGTTCATCGTTGGGTTTCACCTATAGGTTCATCAGGAGAGGGAGAAATATTGGCATGACCAACACATTAATCACAAGATGTTCAAGGGGGGTATTGGAGCAAGGTCCCCTGGGGTAGACTTTTGGATATCTTTTTTGTATAATTTTTTCATATGAGCACTACGTTAAGAGGCTTTGGGGCAAGTCAAAGACCCTCTTTTATGTAAAACGTTTTTAAGGGTAAACCATTGGCTTCAAACCATGGTTTAATGGATATAAATAGATAGATTGAGTCTACGGAAGTAATCAGTAATTAATGTTTTGGATCTAAGTGTTTATGCGTCTGTAATACTTTTGTAAGGGTTTCAGTCTGGGTTGGGTAGAAAGGCTCTTGCTCGCTATGTGCATGGAGACCTAGTTCTAGCTATGTGTAGAGTCCACTGGTTGTGTGCGTGGAAGGTTAAAGTGTAAGGGAAAGTATGATTGTGATTGAATTTCTTTGAATTAATACAAGACTATTTTGGCAAAGAAAATATCTTATGCATTGTGTTATCTATTTATTGGTTCTATTTTGAGATCGCTTTACTTCAGTTATATATCTGTGTGAGTACATCTGTTATTTATGCATGAATTTATATTAATCATTGAATACGTGGATGAACGTGCTCAATTGATTATGCATTACATAGATTTGGTTCTGTCATGATATATCTGTGATAAAGTGACCTGCGATTCTGCTTAATTGATTACGCATTACATAGATTTGGTTTTGTCATGATATATCCATGACAAAGTGACCTGCGGTTCTGTTCTTGAGATTGGTTAAGTATTAGTATGTATTTTCACACATCTTTTTCTGCTCTGCATAAGCTTGTAAATCAATCTATTTAAGGCCACCACATTAATTTCTTCCTCGGGATGCAAAAACCTAGTTCCAGCACCCCCCCATACTGCTTCGGGTGAGACTTTGATCTGCACAAGCAGGTCATTACCAAAAGGGCTATTAGTTTGAGGGTTTTTTTGTTGTGAGATAAACTATGAACCTGGGTTAGGACCCCTCAAGCCAACAAATGGTTCTTTTGTCAGGACTGAGATCATTTTGAGGGATGTTTGATGCTTTTGTTCCCTTCACAAAATGAATTGCAAGATTGGCTGGATAGAAAGATCCTCGAGTTCGCAGTCCAAGAGAATAAAAGATCTAATATATCTTCTGGAAAATGGGTTCAAAATTACATCTATACATAATTTCACGTGATATTCTTTGTCTCCTTTTCAATTGAGCTACAAGAGAGTTTACTGCGATTGACTGAATTCAATACCTGTGTAAAGGATGACATAGTCACTGAGTGGACTCTTGAATTGATTCAGTAATTAGAAAAGCTAGACAATAATATCACCCGTGCAATAGGTCATTGGATCAATCATCTCTTGGGAGGATTTGTGACTGAATTTTCCATTGATCAGTTTGTGTCATATTCTAAAATAAAAATAATATTTTTCAAAGGTCCTAGAGGTAAGTTCCTGTGCCCTTTGAAGTTGTTTTTGAAGATGCTATTGTGTGAATGGGGCTATCTGTGTCAAAATATTACTTGAATGTCCCAAAGAGGCCTGACTACGTGTGGTGGAATACTTTCCCGTGAAGACCCAAAGAAGGGATTTATTTATAGTCCTCCAAAGCATAGATTTGATAGTGATGGTGAACCAAAAACTAGTAGCTCTAGTGAATCTATGCACTATGAAGAAGAAGAAGTTTTCTGAGAAGAATTTTCATCAAATTAGAATGACCAAAGAGCCTTGATCCTCTTTTAGATCCCATCCACTCCACTTCCAAAATCATCTCACAAATCTCCCACCCCACTGCACAGTCCATCTCCACCATGGCCTCCACCTCCCCCAAGCGTGGATATGGCCGCGTCGATGAAGATACCTAATTTCAAAGGTATTTGGAATGAAGATAATTATCACTTTTGGTTTGTGACTAATGACATATGGAGAGCTCAGTAGGTTAATAATTATGATATTAAGAAAGTGTAGTTCGATACTGCTTTCCAAGACTGCACATTAGATTGGTAAATCAGTTATGTCCAAGCATATCCTAATGCCACCTTGGATGAAGTGAAATATTCCCTAAAATAACAATTCAAGAAGCAAGAAGGTATGCACAGAGGTCTGATGCATAAACTGTAAAGTTGTTGGGCACCATAAGGATCAATGTCTTGCCTTCAATAATTATCTGAATGCTTGAGGACATAGCATGCTGAAGAGCATATTATGGTGCACAATATGTCAAGTTGCTGTATTACATGAAACAAATTTCTTCCCAAGGTTTCATAAAATATCAACCTGAGCTAAAGCAGCTATTTTGTAGATTCTTTTCATCACTGGGACATGATGAACAACATTGTCACTCTTATGACATGATGATGGACAAAGATGAAATATATAGAATGTAGGCTGAGCCTACCTCACCAACATCCCCCTCTAGGCATGGTGGATTTCAGGGCAGAGGAGGAGGACGAGGAGGTGGATCAGTTGGTTGAGGAATGGGGAGGGTTATTTGTTATAGCATCATTTCTCACCTTGAAATGATTCATGATTGCTTCATGCTTTGGGCACCCATTCCTACGAGACTTGGACAAAAACACTTAAACGATTGTAAAATTTGTAAAATCCCCCCATACGCGACTATGCCTGCCTTTCGCGTGTATACGCAGTCGATAGACTTTTTAAGCGTATACCATTAAAATGATTAAAAAATATCTAAAAAATCCCTAATTTGTATTTGGGTCGATGGTTACTCGGAGTAGTTCAACCATGACCGTGTTGTTGTTCCAACTGCTGAAACTACTTGGAGGGACTATAAAAAGCCCTCATGTGTATGGCCTAAGGGAGAGAGAGAATTATTGATATTATACTCTGTTGGTATTCCTTATCCAAGTCTGATTCCCCGTGCCTCCTGCACTTTCCCAGTTCATTGTAGGAAACCCTTGTTTCCTTGAGATACACATCCCTTTATATGTTATCTCGTATGCACCAGTTTGGAAGGAGTCTTAGCGAGGCAAGGGCTGGACGGATCCGGACGACGGTCTGCGAAGGCCTTGGAAGGATCAGGTGATCTCTCCTCTTGATTACTTTTGTACGTACTATTTATAATACAGAAGTATCATGCTGTTCCCGAAATAAACGTGTTAGTGTATGCTTTAATGTATGAAGAATATTTGTTATACAAGCATTCATTATGATTTATTTAATGCTTTATATGAATCTCACTAACATATAGAGTAGAAATATGTTGTACAACTTGTCCTTTGTGCTGGTTTCTTCTTGTATTTCAGGTTAAGGAGGAAGGACGGTTGCAGGGAGTTTGGACTCCACGTGGATCTACTTCAAACGTAGGACCAACGGGTAAATCTCTCATTATGCTCTATTTAGTTTTTCTGAACGTGCATGGTTGTGTGAGTCTCTGTTAAGTAGTACGCCCCTGCTCTGTGGAGGTTGTATCCCAACCAACCTCTAGGGTGTTAATTCCCCGAAACAGAACTGGCGACTCCGCTGGGGATCACATTCTTGTGATTCTCCTGTTGGGTTGTTTCAACTGTTCGGTAGGTTGCCAACAGTTTTTCCTGTCTTTTGCAGTCCAGTTTTTGTTCTTGCAGTCAGTCTGAAGTCTTGGTATCTTTTCCAGGTTTGTTCTTTTGTTTTTTTCAATATTTACCCTTTGCATACGCTTCTTCTTTTGCACACAGTCGCGTATACACGCGAGTTTGTCTGAAGGAAACCGCGTATACGCGATTTTCCCTTAGCACAGACGCGTATACACGCTGGTTGCACAACTGTGAAGCCGCGTATACCTAGGCAGATTTTGAATTTTTAGGATTCTGGAGTTTTTGGTCCTTTCTGGCTGTGGAGGCCTGTGTCTGTAGAGTCTCTGTACTTACTGGAGTGTGAAGGAAGTGGTTTCATGTCTTTTCTCTCTTTCGTTTGAGTGGAAACTAGTCTTTTGGCAAAAGTTTTGTTTTTGGTGCTGGCACTTCTGGATTGAGTTCCAAGATCGCTTTCTGAGCATTCTTGGCTGTTCTGCTTTATCAGAACAGAGAGCTTCTGCTCACTAACTCGCTCCTATCTTTGTGTTGTGTTTTGCATTGCGATTTTTGCTTCGTTTTCGATTGGTTTTCTTGAGTTCCATAGGCTAGGGTTTTGTTGCAATTTTCGAAGAACTTTTCTTGCTTCTTTGGAGTCTTTTGTTGCAGCGAGTTTGCACTATTTGTCTAGGCTGATTGGCTGAGTTTTTGGTCTTCTCTTGCTCTTATTGATCTTGCTACTGTTAGCTTTATAAGGTTTGGGAGCATTGTTGAAGTTTGTGCTTGAAATTCGGTCTCGTTTTGGTTTGGATTTTGATAGTTGTGCTTGGTCTTTTCGAGCTCTTGTTTTATAAAACTAAAAAGCCCAAAAAACATTTGTTTTGCTTTTTGTTTTTGCATTTCAAAAACTCAAAAAACATTGTCTCTTGTTTTTGTTTTTGTTGTTGCATTTTCATTTTCGTTTTGCCATATCTTTTGGAGCTTTTGTGAAGTTTCTTGCTTCTAGTTTTCGGCTTGATTTTGAGGAGGAGTTGTCATTTGATTTCTTCTTCTTGTTGTTAAGTATTTTTGGTGTCTTATATTAAGAGTTCTTGTTTTCAAGAATTGGCTTTCTGGACAACAAAAGATGAGTTAAAACTGAAGGAGCTTTTTGGGAAATTTCACCTTGTTTTAAGAGATTTTTTGCATCTTAGGATTTACATGCTTGTAGTGATTTGCATTAGGTGCATTTCAACATTTAGTTAGCTTCTTAGTTTTTGTGAGTGTGAGTTTGCAATTCGAAAAGAAAAATACAATTTTTAGTCTCGTAGAACCTGTATAGAGATTACTTTTCATCGAAAGACAAAGAACTGCATGTGCATGTAGTTAAGTTTTTATTAATTTCTTTTGTGTCAAAACACCATTGGTTTCATCTCCATATCCTTGTGACTTAATACAACAACCCTTAAAATAAGCGATTTAATCTAAAATCAACTAGCAAGTTTTACTAAGTGTCGATCACCAACTAGCTAGGTTGTAGGGCCTTGGAATAGGTGAGTGGAGAGTTAACTCTCCAAGGCCGCTCAAACAAACATAGAAGTTGATTAATTGAGAAAAATCCAACTCCGTGAGGTGGACTGGGAAAGCTCTCATCCGAGAGTCAAGCGCGAGGGGAAGTGAAGGTTGAGAAGAGGGATACCCCCCCTCCGATTAGCTGAATCTGACCTCAAGACCGTTCCGCCCAGCTTCTGATATGGATTGGTGTCCATAGTTGCCTCTCCTAGGTTCCACACAGGTGACTGCGGGGGGGAATACCCGTGGTACCTGAGGCAGACGTCGCATCACTTTCAACAGTACTTCTGGGGGGTGCCCTTGCGAAGCTTGGGTGCTTGAGCCGGCAAAGGCTGTCGTCAGGAGGTCGGCGTAACTGTTTCTGATACCTTCGCTAGTTGTTCTAGGCCCTAATCATCCCAGACTGCTTTCGGAAGGCCCTATACTTCGCTTTCCTGTATTTTGGTGTCCGGTCCTCATCACCCGGAGCGGAAATACTTGGAGGCTGTTTTCTTGCTGTTTCTCAGGGATTTTTATTTTTAGTGAGTGCTCTTTGCCCCTAGCTTGCCTAGCTTTTCACTTTTTGAGTCTAATATAATAAATCTATAAAAGTGGCTGATCAAGCGCCTCGACGTTCGAGGAGAATCCGGGGGTTATCTCCCGAGAGTGCAGAGCCTTCTTCGAGAAGGCGTAGGAGCGATTTAGCTGGTGGTTATCATCCGGTAGCATCTGACGCAGTGGAGAGTGATCCTCCACAAAGATCTGAGGGTTTCGTTGCTGATTCCGGTGTCGGTCCCGAGAGGAGCGTTCCGCTCACCTCGCGAGTTCTTTTTCCTCGGGAAGAAGATTTTCAAGTCGAAGACATACCTGAGCCTCCTGCTACAGGTCCATCTCCTCTTCCTCCTGATCATCCGTTTGTTCTTCAGTACATCGGACCGGAGTCTGAGAGACCGCCGGATCTTCCATATCATTCTTATCTTTTGATGGCCACGACTGGGAACACGGCTTCTACCGTGAGTGCTGCAGGCATTCAGACCCCTGCTTCTGTCGAGGCAGGGGGCACTATTGCTTCATCTTCGAATGCTTCTAGTGCTGCTATGTTTGGCTCTGGGTTCACCCAAGCATATGCTTCTCATTCTGGTCCCTTCTGTTCAGGGATGTCCATTAGTGGAAATCCCTCTTTTTCCTTTTCCGCCGGTGCAGCTGGATCTACACCCATGTCTAACATGGCTAGTGGATCAGCTTCGTTTCAGGGTTTCCCCTTTGGGACTGGGCATATTCCCAGTTCCAATCCTTCTTTAGGGTCATTTCCTTTTACGTCCCAGACCCAGAGTTTCAACCCTTGGTCTGGGGGGCAAAGTTCGACCACTTTTACAGGATGGAATCCTGTCTTTACAACGGCTGGGGCAGGGAATCAGTTCTTCACGGGTCATCAAGGGAATGCTTCTTTCCCTTCATCGAGTGCTTATCAGTCTTTTTCTCCTCTGTCTAATGCGTGGAACCCCTACCAGGGGCTTTCCTCTTCAGTCAATACTTCAGTGGGGGGAACTGGTCTGGGTTTTGGTAACTCGGCGTGGGGAGGAGGTTCTTCTCCGTTTTCTACGAGTCCTTTCTGGCAACCTGGTGCCTCATCAAATCCAGGCTATTCTTTTCAGAATGTTGGGAATCCATCCCATCAAGGATGGAATTCTCAGGCTCCGCCTCGCTTACCTTTTCTGGAAACGTTAAACTTGCCAGATTTGTCGAAGTTGACTAATGACCCGATTCGTTATAGTCCGGGGTGGCCTCCGGTCCCGACCAAACTTCCTTCAGACATTCCAAAGTTTGAAGGTAAGAATGGAGAGGATCCGGCGGACCACATCACCACTTTCCACTTATGGTGTTCATCGAACTCCCTGATCGATGACTCGATTAGGTTGAGATTATTTCAACGCACCCTAACTGGAAATGCTGCCAAATGGTATATAGAGCTCACTGGGGGCAGTTTCGCCACATTTGGAGAACTGGCTGTCACATTTCTTAACCATTTTTAGTTGCCTGTCAGATATGAGGCTGGGACCGAACTCCTGGCTAATTTTAAGCAGGATGAGGCAACTCACATTTCTGATCACATTCAGGAATGGAGGAGAAGGAAGAGGCTTATCAAAGCCCATATTCTAGGTGAATTCCTTCTCGAGTGGTTTTTGAAATCTCTGCAGTCAGATATTTCAAAAGATGTATCCCTATCTGGGGTATTTTCTGAGGAGCAGGCCATCTTTAGGGCCCAGCAGTTAGAACTGATCTATTCTAAGTCTAGGATGCTTTATAAGTATTTTCCCAATGCTCCTTGCTCCAAATTGGATTTATCAAAACCTAAACCTGGTCCGCATGGTGACGGGCTTGTCGGATCGGTCAATAGTAGTGCAGCCAGCCTGCTTTCTCAACTGCAGCAGTTGTCTTTACAATCTGCTCCCTCTGGTCAGGCTGTACCTGCTGATTCATCACCTTCCCAGTCCTTGTCCATAAATGCTGTCCAAGCTTCTGATCCCAAAGGAAATCAACAATCCGATGGGAAGAAGAAAGGACGTAATAACAAGAAGAAGGGCAAGAACGGGAAGGGCAATGCAAATAAAACCAACGAGCGTGTTGGTGAGGGTCAAAAGGAGAAAAAGAAAGTGAAGTTTCCATGCAAGCTTTGTGCTGGAGACCATCTCATGCACCTTTGCCCGAAAATTCAGGATGCTCAGTGCCTGTTATCCCAGCAGGGTTCTTCTAGTTCCCACGCTGTGCTAACAAACCCTTTTCCCCAAGGGCGGCAATTAGTTGTTGGCGCGAACCAAAATCCTGGGGCTTCCTCTGGAGGTGCCCAGGAAGGGGAAATTCCATCGAACATCTTTATGATGAGTGCTCACGTGGATGTCGCTACGAGATCCCGTGATTATGGCGGAGAGGAATCTTCGAAAGCTAAGGAAGTTCCTAATGCTACTGAGCCGCTTCACATCACGAAGCCAACTGTTGAGTCTATGCCTCGGATGCAAAAGCATCTTCTAAGCGGTCAACGATTAATCCGAACGCGAGGGATACCCAGAACTACTCGATTGTAGAAGATCTGGCGCAGAGTCGTTGTGCTATGTCAGCTTTAGAGGTACTCCAGTCTTGTCCGGCTCAGCGCAGTGCTTTGCTCACTGCCATTGGGGCTATTGATCTGAAAAATTCTCTTCTGATTACTTTTGATATGAATAATTTTAAGAAGAGACTTCCTCATCACATGGCATTTCATATTAAATCATCGTATCGAAAGACCAATATCTTTCGAACGGTGGTCGATGAGGGTGCTTCTACTTGCGTGATGTCTCTCGCATGTTGGAAGACACTTGGATCTCCCAAAGTTGTTCCATCTAGCACTGTTCTTACTGCATTCGATGGTCATTCTCACAGACCCCATGGTATTGTCCCGGCTTTGCCCATCTGTGTTGGGGGCAAAACCGTTAACATAGAAGTTGAGGTAGTAGATGCAGCCTTGGACTACAACCTTATGTTGGGGAGGAACTGGATATATGAGATGGATGCCATTGCATCCTCATTATTTCGAATTGTATGTTTCCCCCACGAAGGGAGGATAGTCACAGTGGATCAACTGGACTGTCCTCCTGTAGACCTGGATGCGCCTTCTGACTCATCCGTTCCTAAGTTGGATAATACTAAGGCGCCTGTCGAGAATCTAGGATTTGGAATGTATTCTTCACTGATGGGTTCTTTTGATCTTCCTCCTCCTAAGGTGTCTATTAATGCTATTTCATCCTCCAAGGCTCCCCTTCGAAGAGAGTTCTTTCGAACTCATTATTTTTCGGACCCTTGGACCTTACCTTCCCCAACAGCCACATTGGAGGAAGGGCAAGTGGGTGGAATGGCATTCCCGATTTCTGCAGCTGAGATTGCATATCAGTCTATTGTTGACACTGCAGAATCTGATCCGGCTCCTCTTTCACCGGAAGAGTTGGATGGTGATGTGGCTCCGGCTTGGACGCTTACTTCTTCTTCTGCCCAGGATTGTCTAGATACCACTCTTCCATCTGAAGAGGCCATCCTGGAAGCGATGACAGGTATAGATAGACCGTGGGATGATTTGCATCATCGGTCTTACTTCCTACCTGACTTGAGCGAAGTCGAAACAGGTTTTCCAAGTCCTCAGTCTCCTGGTTCTGTTCACCCAGTCTTGAACCCTTTGGCACCAACACAGGTTTATGCTGAAGGGAACATGGCTGTGATCTCTCCTACTATCCCGGTGAACATCTCCAGGAATCCCAATATTGTCGAGAATGTCTTCATTGGAGCTAAATGTTCCAGTGACGAGATTCAAATCTATACCGAGCTCTTCAAAGAGTATAGGGATGTTTTTGCTTGGTCTTATGAGGAAATGCCTGGCATAGACCCATCTATCGTCCAGCATGAGATCAAGACGTATGAAAACGCTAAGCCGGTCAGGCAAAAACTTCGTCTGGTTAATCCTAGGAAGGCAGCAGCTATCAAAGCTGAAGTTGAAAAACTGCTTAAGGCAGGATTCATTTTCCCAGTTCCTCTGACTGAATGGGTTTCAAACCCCGTTCCGGTAGATAAAAAGCAAGGAACGATTCGAGTGTGCATCGATTTCAGAGACCTGAATAAGGCAGTCCTAAAGATAATTACCCCACACCTTTCATTGATCAGATTATTAACGAGTGTGCCGGTAACGAGATTTTCTCCTTCATGGACGGTTTCTCTGGTTATAATCAAATTACTATCCGTCCAGAAGATCAACATAAGACCGCATTTATTTGTCCCTCGGGTACGTTTGCATATAAGAAAATGCCTTTTGGTCTTAAAAATGCTGGAGCTACTTTTCAGCGGGCCATGTCTTACGCCTTCCACGACATCAAGAAAATTATCGAGGCATACTTAGATGATCTAGCTGCTCATTCTCGAAAGAGGATGGATCATCCTGGTCACCTCCGGCAAATATTCGAAAGATGTCGTTTTTATAAAATTCGTTTGAATCCGAACAAGTGCGTTTTCGCGGTAACATCCGGTCGGCTGTTGGGATTTATCGTGTCTAGGGAAGGGATAAGGGTAGACCCCTTCAAGGTTGAGGCAATACTTCGGTTGCCTCCCCCGTCTTCAATCCGTCAGCTTCAAAGTCTCCAAGGGAAGTCTAATTTTCTTCGGAGGTTTATCGTCAACTATGCTGAGATTACAAAGGGATATATGAGACTGTTGAAAAAAGGAGTTCCTTTTCTTTGGGACGACTATGCTCAACGCTCATTCGATGCCTTGAAAAAGGCATTGACCTCTGCTCCTTTGCTGAGTCCACCCGATTATAGCAGAGATTTTCTTTTGTATCTGGCTACAGCAGAATCTACCATTGGTATGGTTCTGGTTCAGGAGGATGATGCTCTTATTGAGCATGTTATTTACTACCTTAGTCGAGGACTGGTAGGACCTGAATTTCGATACACCCCGATAGAAAAATTAGCCTTAGCAGCAGTCCATGCTGTGCAACGACTCCGGCATTACAGTATTCTTCGCAAAACTTATGTCTTGGCAGCTGCCAATCCATTTCAGTTTGTCCTCAGCAGGCGAGTGATTGGGGGCAAATATAATAGATGGATTGTGATATTACAGGAATTCGATCTAGAGTTCATGTCTGCCAAATCCAAGAAGTCATTAGTCTTTGCGGAATTGATCTCCAAGTTGCCTTGTGGAGAGGAGATGATCTATGATGAGGCCTTTCCAGATGAACACTTGTTTCTAATCTCTCCACAAGATCCTTGGTATGGGGATATCATTGTGTATCTCCAGACTGCGAAGTTTCCCTCTTCTTTTTCGAAAGATGAGCGTCGTAAGCTGCGTCACTTAGCCAAGAATTATCTGATTATTGGTGATGCTTTGTACCGTCGAGGGGTTGATTCAATCCTAAGACGCTGCTTAACTTTCGAAGAAGCTGAGGCTATGCTCAATGATTCTCACGGTGGAGCTTGTGGGGGTCATTTATCAGGGCTTGCTACAGCCCAAAAGATTTTGCGTGCTGGCTACTTCTGGCCCTCGATTTTCAAAGATTGTATTGAATCGGTCAAGAAGTGTCATCCTTGTCAAGTATATACTCGAAAAATGCGCGCTCATCCAGCTCCGCTTTTTCCAGTCGTTACTGTCGGACCCTTTACAAAGTGGGGTATGGATTATACTACTTGTAACCTGCCTTCGGCAAAAGGTCACAAGTACATTATCGTAGCGGTAGACTACTTTACGAAGTGGGTCGAAGCTATGCCTACTTTTGGGAACGATGGTGAGACTGCAGCTCTTTTCTTCTTCAACCAAGTTATCGCTCGTTTCGGTATACCTAGAGAGATTGTCACTGACCATGGCAGTCACTTTTAGAATAGTATGATGGCTGAGTTGGCTCTTAAATTGGGTTTCCGGCAGGAGCATTCATCTCCATATTATCCTCAGGCAATGGGCAAGTGGAAGCCATGAATAAATCCTTGAAGACAATTCTTCAACGGACAATTGATAAACATAGATCCAACTGGCACATTATGCTATATCCTGCACTCTGGGCATACAGGACGTCAGTTAAAACTGCAACTGGCTTTACTCCGTTTCAATTAGTCCACGGGGTGGAATCCGTATTTCCCATTGAATGCGAGATTCCTTCCCTTAAATTAGCTGTTGAGCTTCTTCCTGACACTTCTAGTCTGGCAGAGCGGCTTCTTCATCTGGAACATCTTGATGAGCAGCGTTGAGATGCCGCCACGTTGAATGAAGCGCATAAAAACCGAGTAAAGGTTCAGTACGATAAGGCGGTTAAGCCTAGGGTCTTTTCCGAAGGTGACCTTGTTTTGGTCTATGCCCAAGAAAAAGATGCCTTGGGGGCAGGAAAGTTTAAATCGATGTGGTATGGCCCCTATATCGTTAAAAAAGTCCTTAAGAAAGGAGCTTACACCTTGGTTGACTTTGAAGGAAACGAGTTGCCGGAGCCCCGAAATGGGCTCTATTTGAAGAAGTATTATGCCTAGGCTTTGGCCTGGCATTTTGCTTTGTATATAGTAGTTTTTTGCTTTGTACATATCTGATTGATTTTCAATTTTTGATGAGGTGGTGATGTTTTTGATCTGCTTTGGCAGGTTGTGTTGGATGTCATGAGTCATTTTGGTTTCGCCGATGGTGCTAGTAGACACACCCGGAACTTAGCTTCCGCGGCTTGGGTGCTTCATTATCCTTCCGGTCAGCTGTTGGTATCAAGAGGGGTCTGCATTGGTTCTGCTTCCAATAACGTAGCAGAATACACTGCAGTCATTCATCTACTCTCGGAGGCAATATCCTTGGGTGTTGATTCGTTGGTAGTTTTCTTGGACTCCCAGCTGGTGGTGTCGCAGTTGAACAACACTTATCGGGTACGAGATCCATCTTTATTACGATTGTTCTTGAGGGTACGTTTGTTACAAAGGTCATTTCAATTTTTAACATTCATTCATATTCCTCGAGCTGACAATTGGTTTGCTGACTCATTAGCTAATCAAGCTTTAGGTTGGCATATTAATCATTCAATACAATAAATTTTCTAAATCATCAAAAACATCATACATTTGATACATTTATCACATCACATCAAATATCGCTGTATATATCATTGGAGTGTCAAAAAACTTTACAAAATTTGGATCCATAATCTTGTACAAAACTTGGGCTTATGCCCCCTCATGTTCAGTCTCAAAAAAGAATATACAGTCATCTAATATAAAATATGTCTACTCCTGAGGACCCTGCCCAGAAGTCGTGTTCCTATAGAACATAACTGCAGTGGCCACACGGCGGAATAGTCTAACCCAGTCTCGGGGTACTCCTACAACCCGTCTCTGGACGGCTTCCGGCAAGTCCTCCACGGCAGCCATAGGGATTTGGCGGGTCAGTCCCTCCAAGTTTCTCTGAACGGCCTGGAGAGTCCTGTCGGAATCCACTGTCTCCGCCTCACCTCTGCGGCGCTTGTGGCGCGGTAGGCCCTCAGGACGAACTGGTCCAACATCTGAAACATGATCATTTTTTAATTTTCAGTCATTATGAATCCAATCAAAAACATGTTTGTTTTTCATTTTTTTCATACATATTTGAAAAAATCCAAAAAAAGCATATAAGTCAAAAAAATTTGCAAAAACTTACCGACTGCTCCCCATGCTGCGCCGGGTGGAAGAACTAGATCTGGATCTCCTCGGAAGTCCATCCCAGCATAGGGATAGTCGTCCACTGCGATGATCTGTTCTCCCCACCACAGGAAGAACTCATCATCCCACGTGGTCCGGGGTACCTCGCTGCCCCCCAGTCTCTTCATCATGTCTGCCCAACGGGAAATTCTTGGGTCCCGCAGGCTGCTGATAGTCGAGATGACTCTGGGTCTCAAAGCTGGAACCCTCTCAAAGAAGAATGTTGTCAAAATGGTACCATAGCCAAAGTGTTTAGTTTTTGCCTGGCGAATAGAAGTCAACTGTTGTTTCATGTTCTGTAGCAGGGCTGTGCACCAATCGTAGACGTGAATCAAACACTCTACAGCTATACTCATTTGTGTCCTAGACGCCTGATGTAGTGAGGCAGATCCTGCCACTCTACCGATGGTGAAAAGGAGGATCTTCATGTGCAAATCCCTGATATCTCTAATTGCAATCTGCGTTCCAACCTTTTTGGAATTATCTACGCAATATAATTGGACATAATCTTCCACAGTTAACCCTCCCAGGGGTTTTCCGTGAAGGTCTACTGGGTCTCCCCTCCTGGAGAGTCCAGTGATGAAATATATATCCTCCACTTCTATGCGTAGTGGCATCTGATCAATTATGAAGCAATCCTGATCTGGTTCCCGGTAATTTACGAGCATTTCAAGCAATCGCACATTACTTTTCATATTGGGCATTTTAAAGAATTTCAACAATCCGCAGTTTCGGAGGATGTTTTGCGCTGCGCGGTCCTGCATGACCTCTTGGTCTACTGCGTTATGCTCACGTTCCCTCCATGAGATGGTCATCCTGAGAAATTTCAATAAAATTTGCATTAGCCACGCTTTTTTGGTTACGGCCCTGCGAATACGCGGTTTTCCCTGTACACAGTCGCGTGTATACGCGGGTTTCCTTCATTAAACCCGCGTATGTGCAGGTACGCAATTTTTAGCAAGGGTTTCTAAGAAAAAAATCACTTAATTTTAATTTTCAAATGGACAAAATGAATAAACAGGATGATTAAGGAGCCTACCTGAAGTTTCGCTGAATTCCGACGGTCGGTTGTTCCTGATTTGACGAAACAAGTTTTTAGCTCCAGAGCTCTTTTTCCAAATCAGCTATGCAATAATGAACCAAATGAGAGGTAATTTGTGTATTTATGGCTAAAAATTGAAAATTTTCGTAAAAATTTCTTTATGCTTATTTTTTCGATCTATCTTATGTTGTATAACTTGATTGCTTGGAAGTGCCCAGTTTGGTATGTTTTCAGGTACATTTTGACGATTTTGAGATTTTTCCCGGTTTTTGATCCATGATTTCCGACTCTTCACGGCAGGTATATGATCTTCACTGGAATATAGGTTAGGGAATCACTTTCCATTGCATCTTGCATACTAGCCTCCATACTGATCACTTGCCTTAGGGTCGATCCCATCGGGTCATGAGCATTACACCCATTTCACTCGCCGATTTTTAATCATGACTTGATGGTAGAGCCTTCCTTTACATGGGCTTCCTAGTTAGTTCCTCGCTATCACTTGTTGCCCATGCTACTTTTTATGTAGGCTCGGGAGTCCTCTTTAGTCCCGCCATGTCTTCTGTGTTGAAGCTTCATTCTTCTCCTTCATCACTTATCATTTTTCTGGCTTATACCCTAGAGGCTCCCTGGTGTCGTTTAAGTTGTATTATTGCATTGCATATTGGCTACTTGTTTATCCTGGCCTTTAGCCGGCTTCATTTGGACTCGATGTTTAAGCCAACTTTTGACCTTGATTTTCTGTACAAGTTAACCATTGCATGCACTTAGCTATCACGACTTGACACCTTTGTACCCATGGATGGAACGTTCCTCTGAGTATCACTGACCAGTTTTTCGCCACCTTGCATTGAGCATAGGATTGTTCCAAACCCCGGAACTAGTGCATCTGCTTTCTTGATACTCGTTCTATCCATTGTACCATAGCATTCTTTTATTCTTTTTCAGGCTTATTATGAAAAAGACAAAAAAAAATTAAATATAACAAAAGAGCGGGAACGGGATGTATCTTCGTTATTTTGATGGCAGTACAGAGTCAGTTTGTCGCCCTTGAACAAAGCACATATACTTATATATATTTCATTCATTTGGGATGGTTCTAGTTTTGACCTAGGTTCAGCCTTTACCATGTTTCACTTGTCAGTTCTCCCCCGGTTGGTTATCTCTTCCAATCATATGGAGAGTTTGTTGTGCCTCCTGCATAACAGACTTATACAGTGTCACTTTTTGCTGCCATGGTCATCACAGAGTCGTGCTTTTGTTCAAGGGAAGTCTAGCCTGAGTCGGCCATTCTGCGGTGTCTCTTGACTCATTATTCAGTCGGCCTTCCCGGTCTTGTCGGTATCATGTTCTATCACATCAGATGTTTTGATCTTCTGCTCGTGCTGGTTTGAGAAGGTCCCCATTGACTTCTTGCCGGCGGGTTTGTCTCTTATCGACTACGACATATTGCTCTGAGAGCAAGCCTAGAGCCGCACCTTAGGCCTATTTCCATCATTGATAGGTGACCTCGTGCTCAGCATTTGATCATCATCATGGGTCTTTGACTGAGTGGTTTCCCCTGTGTTCGACGTCAGCACACATTATCACACTTGGGATTCGTGCGGTACCTTGATTTCCATTTGACCCTATCGGTGGATTTCTCGCCTCTGTGTCAGCTTTCATTATTGGTTGGTTCAGAGGGTTTCTTCCGTGCGCTAGCTTCATCTTGTGCATGTCGGAAACGTACTTCGGTTTTGGTTCCATCACTCTACTTCGTCCGATTCCTTCCAAATCTTGGCTTGCGGGTTACACTCGCGCTGGACTGATGTGGGATGCCTTAATGCCTTCCTTCCAGCAGATCTTTTCCCATCGACTCTGACTCATTGCTCTGGGAATAAGGTCTAGAGTCTTTTTGTCAGTACCTTAGGGTTTGCAGTCATCGGTGGCAGACTCTTCGCTATCGACAGTGGGGATTCATCATTGCCTCCTGATTGGTAGATTCTTTCAAGTGTTCGACTTCAACTCATTCATTCGCACTTGTCAGATTGTACTGGGGCACCTTGACACTCATTATCATTATCGGTGGGTTGTCTCGCATTGGTTAACGGGATACATCAATGCCCGGTAATCCAACGATTTCTCACATGGTCGACTTCAGCTCATTTATTCCCATTGTGTAGAATTGTGCCATAGTGATCGGTGAAGACCTCGGGTTGCATCAGCATGTTTCGGTTCACTTTTGACAGTCCTTTCAGTATCTACCAGTGATGCCGTCCACCCTTATATGTTGCAGTTCAGCACAGCAGCATCTTATATGTTGGTCCCCGAGTTGCGTGATTGTACCGTTTGATCCACCTCTTATGATCCGGTACTTGGAGATTCAGTTACTTATTTGATCAGACATCCAGTTGCACCATCTTTGCTCAGCTTTCTATATGTGATATTTGGACATTGATTCAGACTTGTATTTCTGGGCCCTGCTCAGATGATTCACTATGTACTTTCAGTTCAGTTATACTTGTATACATATTGGATCTATTTCAGTACTTTCCATATGATGTATTTTTGACTGAGCATGGGTATGCCCGCCTCGGCATGAGTTGACTCTCTGGTTTCTTTCATTGGTTTTTGGCGAGTTTGAAGTACGGTGAAGTCCTCTCTTGTCCTTGCGAAGTTCTTTCTATGTGCATAATACATTTCGGCCATCATGTACCCCTTCGACCTCATATATTAGGGGGCATACGGTGTAGCAGCATCATTTCTCACCTTGACATGATTCATGATTGCTTCATGGCTTTTGGGCACCCATTCCCTGCTGAGACTTGGACAAATTCACTTAAAAGCAGTGTAAAAATCCCCATACGCGACTATGCCCGTACTTTTCCGCGTGTATACGCGGGTCAAACTGCACTTTTTCCGCGTATGCCATTAAAAGGACTAAAAAATATATAAAAAATCCCTAATTTCGCGCTGGGTTGATGGTTACTCAGGTAGTTCAACCACCCCAGCCCGTGGCCAACTGTTTCCAACTGTTGAAACTAATTGGAGGGAGTATAAAAGCCCTCATGTGTATGGCCTAAGGGAGAGAGAAAATTATTGATATTATACTCTGTTGGTATTCCCTATCCAAGTGGATTCCGTGCCTCACACTTTCAGGTTCATTGTAGAAACCCTTGTTTCCTTGAGATACATCCCTTTATATGTTATCTCGTATGCACCGATTTGGAAGGAGTCTTAGCGAGGCAAAGGGTGGGCGGATCGGACGATGGTGCGAGGCCTTGGAAGGATCGGGTGATCTCTCCCTTGATTACTTTTGTACGTACTATTTATAATACAGAAGTATCATGCTGTTCCAGAAATAAACGTGTTAGTGTATGCTTTAATGTATGAAGAATATTTGTTATACATGCATTCATGATGATTTATTTAATGTTTTATATGAATCTCACTAACATATAGAGTAGAAATATACTGTACAACTTGTCCTTTGTGCTGGTTTCTTCTTGTATTTCAGGTTAAGAAGGAAGGACGGTTGCAGGGGGTTTGGACCCCACGTGGATCTACTTCAACCGTAGGACCTACAGGTAACCCTCTCATTCTACTCTATTTAGTTTTTCTGAACGTGCATGGTTGTGTGAGTCTCTGTTAAATAGTATTCCCTTGCTCTGTGGAGGTTGTATCCCAACCAACCTCTAGGGTGATGGTCCACAGAAACATTATTTTCATATTTGTGGATATGTTAGCCTTTGTACACATGAATTTCAAATTCATTGTGAAAATCATGTGGAAATATTGTAAACAGGATTTGACCATGTAATAGGAGATTGTCATGTTTTGATTGCTAAGATGCAGGATAAATTGATCACGATTCCAACTAGGATGTTTTATATGGTTGGAGAAAAAAACCCGTGAGGAAGATCCTAGCGGGAGAATGCGGGTCACGAGGAGCGATGCAGCCACTAATGAAGATAAGGGGAAGCAACCGACTACTAACTTATGGATTCATAAGGCCCATGAGAATCAATATGGATTTTATTTTCAGCGTGTAAAAGAAAATTTTGTTGAAGTGCGGAAATAATTTTCAGAGGGAAACACATCAACATTAGGTAGATCACTGAAGGAGACTAGAGTAGATGAAGAAATCAAACCATTTCTACAAGATTGCATTAAGCTATTGTGCAACAAAAAGATGCTTGAGAACCTTCAGGCTTTGATCGATAATTGTGCAAAGAAGGAACAACCGTTGGTAGAACAAAAAGTTGTCAACAAAATCTATAAGAATAAGAAGAGGACGGGTCGAGAGATGCATATGAGCAAGCAGAACGGTGCTTATGAAATGGATCAAGTTATTTTAGATCTTGGGTCTGATGCAAGTGTCCTACCTAAGAAAACATGGCAGTGCATGGGAGAACCCAAGCTGGAATGGTCTACCATTCAATTGCGCATGGAAAATTTGTAGAAAATCATTCCATTAGGAAGGTTGTCATAGGTCGTAGTCAATATTAAAGGTGTTAAGGTACATGCAGACTTCAAAGTTATCTAAATTGTAGATGATACTGATCCTTACCCTGCTTTTTTGGGATCGGAATGGGCTATTGATATGGATGGTGTCATAAACCTGAATAAAAGAAGAATGGAGTTTGAAAGAAATTGAACCAGAGTCATAATTCCCTTAGACCCTACGGAAGGACAAAGATAAAAAGAGCATGTGTGCAACGACAATGATATTCCCTAATCATATCTATCGCTATATTTACGCGAGAATATTGGATAACCCCGCTATTGATGAAAATATTAGTGGGAAAAGGAAAACACTTGTTTCTCATATTCCCGATTAAGAACTAGAAAGCCAGGAAAGAGCTTAGGTTACGTGAAGTATTTGCGCTACGTTGCAATCGAGTGACCATATCTCTTCGATGCATAACATCAGAGGTATGCGAATTACCGCATTATGATGGGTTAACGAATGTAAATATGTTTTTAGGAGAATTTGAAAGAACTATCCCAGAAGGACATAGATTCCATGCCCTGGATCTCAGACTATGCACTACTTTAGCACGATGGTGGGATACTCATAAATAAAACATGGGAAACTTGGATGAATATGCGTGAATGATGAGATTACGATTTAAATGTCCAACTATTAGAATGGAATAAGTCTACTCTGGAAAGGATGATCACGTATACATTTGGGTGGATGGAGTGATGTAGTAGATACGATAAGAAAATGTATAAAAATGGAAATATGCCCAAGAAATAACACCATAGAAGATAAAACTTCAGATCTTCATTAATATCAAAACCCTTGAGGTAGGGCAACCTGATACATTCACTCCTTAAGGAAGAGATCACTCACAAACCATATTCTTATCCATACCATACTCCTTCACATCTTTCAATGGAGAAGTCTCTAGCCGACAATAGGTTTCATACATGCAATACCATGGGTCTCCTGTTCATACACCAACAATGAGCATATCACTTTATTCCCTAAACTGCATGAGTCCCCTCATAGCATAGATTAACATGTTGTCCTTCATATTGACCCATTTATCATTATATTCTTTGTCATATTAATGCCAGTTTTCTCCTCATTTTCTATTCATCTCTCTAATTTTCCCAATTACTATAAAGCATGTTTTGAAATAAGCATGAGGCATTTAAAATAATAAGATCCTCCACAAAAAGTATTCCATGTTTTATTCTGCATGCTTCATGTCAGGAAGAATGAAACAGCAGTCCTGTCCGGTCTGCACAAGCTTGAGATGAGACGGTTTTACGAGTGGTTCTTCCTTGTTGATGTGTGGTTAGTGGATTGTCGCACCTCTCTATGTGTCGTCCAGGGGTTGTTGTCCTTGTTGCTAATTTTTTGCCCCCTTGCTGGTTGTTGTCTTGCTGGGTGATGTGGGTGGTGATATGTTGAAGCTTTAACTGATGTAATATCTTTCATTAATTCCTCCATGATTGGTGATGGAGTGGTGTCTGGTTCCTTTATTGGTACTTGCTTTGATGTCTGTGTTTGGCTGTCTACCATCAAAGGCTCATCATCTGATGTGTCTGCGTCGTTAGATATTTTTGCTTCTTCCTCCTCGGTCTCTGCATGGTTCCTAATGCAAATATCGTGCAATGTAATTTTCTTCTTTTTATACCAGAGCTTCATGAATTTCTTTTGCACATTAAAATTGACAGTACCAATGGATTCCATCCAAGGATGTCCCAAAACAACATCCACAACAGCCATATCTGAAGCATAAAAATCAGAATGCAACACATACTTATCCATATAAATCTTCAAATCTTTATAAATTTGAACATCTTCATTATCAACCTGTGTGTTTTCAATATGCTTTGCTGGAACTTGCAATTTTTTAGCCAAATTCACATTGATACAATTATGCTTGCAACTAGGAATGATAGACACAACAATGTTCTCTTTCTGAATACTTCCATGAACCCGTAATATGGAAATATTAGTAGAAAATAAGTCTTTATGGCTCTTGCTATCCTTCTTTCCGGCTTGGGACCACTTGTCCAAAAGGACTTTTTCAAGTTTTTTCTCGGGAAGTTTCCTCACTGAGCTGTCAAGTGAGGTCCACCATTTATTTGCCTCATCTTTCATATGAAGCCCTATGGAGCATATCCAAAAACTTGCATATTGAGCCTTGAGATGTTGTAAAAAATCTTCAATAGTAGGGCCATCATCTTTTTCTGTATACTTCATCTTACGAGAATCCATAAAATAAAGTAAGGGTTTTGAAGAAAATCACTTACTTTGGCAAAAATTTAAAATGGACATTACTCGGTCAATATAACTCAGAATCCTTAATATAACCTATTTTAGAAAATGGAATAGCCATTTTTCATCTAACCATATGACTAAAATCCCGATCTAGGCACTCTGGAAACACAGATTTGCGCTGCAACTGCCTCGGCGTCACAAAATTTCTAAAAAAATGGTTGATTTTAAATCAGTGATAAGTCCCTCATCCGGACTCTGATTCGACTGATTTTTTTTTTTTGAAATTGGGTATTTTTCTGTAAGGAATCCAGATCTGATATTTATTTCTAAAAAATTTTCACCAAATTTTCCAGATCTGCTCTACAAACTCGCCGCCCAAAAATTTCTTTGTCAAAAATTTAAAATGGACATTACTCGGTCAATATAACTCAGAATCCTTAATATAACCTATTTTAGAAAATGGAATAGCCATTCCGCACCTAATTGTATGGCTGAAATTCCAATCTAGGCACTCTAGAAACACATATTTGTGCTGCAACTGCCCCGGCGTCACAAAATTTCTGAAAAAATCATTGATTTTAAATCAATGATAACTCCCTCATCCGGACTCCGATTCGACTGATTTTTTTTTGAAATTGGGTATTTTTCTGTAAGGAATCCAGATTTGATATTTATTTCTGAAAAATTTTCACCAAATTTTCCAGATCTTCTCTACAAACTCGCCGCCCAAAAATTTCCTAAAAAAAAAAATGGAAAAAGCAAATCTCCAAACTCTGCCCAAGAAAGTGCTCTGATACCACTTGTAGTAGATCTAACAAGAAAATGTATAAAAATGAAAAATATTCCAAAGAAATAACACCATAGAAGATAAAACTTCAGATCTTCATTAATATCAAAACCCTTAAGGTAGGGCAACACCATACATTCACTCCTTAAGGAAGGAGATCACTCCACAAGCCATATGCTTGTCCATACAATAATCCTTGACATCTCTCAATGGAGAGTCTCTAGCCTCTATATAGGTTTCATACATGCAATACCATGGGTAGTTACCATGGGTCTCTCAATACCATACATCCAATACAATGGGCATATCACTTTATTCCCTAGCTACATGTAGTCCCTTACATAATGTGGGTTAACCACTTTATTTATTAACTATGGCCCATTTATTTATCATTCTTATATTATTACATCATATTATTCCCTTGGGTACTTCCCTCTGTACCCTATATTATCCCCTCTAGGTACGATGGAATGAGGTATGGGGCATAGAACCAAGACTTGAATGGGTCCACATGTTCATTCATACAATGGGGAAGGTACCTTATTATTGGTATTTGGAGATAGAGTTGTGCCAAGGTACTAGTGAATGGTTTGAACCAATGGAGAGTTTCATTCTGACCTTCAACTTTGAGAGCATGTTTGATAAGTTTCGTAAATCATTGCATGATCTTCAAGAAGCTATCTTTGATATAAAAAATCCAACGCTCGAGTGTGCTCCACCAACATGGCATGCACAGATGAAGGATTTTGTGAATTGCAGAAATTTGACGGTTGAAGAGAGTGAATAAAACCCAAGGAATATCATGATTCCGGAATCTAAGGGACAATTCACAGTGGCTGGGACCTCGATCAATTCACAAGATGTGACAAAACCCCTAAATATCCGACGGGTGAATATTGGATCTGAAGAATAACCAAAGTTGGCTAATATTGGAGACTATTGGGATGATGAAACACTAGGAAAAGTTGTTGAGTTGTTGACATAGTATCAAGACTTGTTCCGTACAAAGTTCCCAGAGTGGAAAGGAATAATTGGAGAACTTGGAGTCATGAACATCACTTTGAAACTTGATGTGCACTAGGTGAAGCAACACCCATACAGGCTGAATCTAATATATAAGCAGAAGGTAAGAGAAGATTTGGATAAGATGGTTGCTACAAGCAACATAGAGACAGTAGAATAATCTGATTGGGTAAGCCCCGTTGTAGTACAAGACAAGAAGACCAATGGTGAAATCAGAATATTTGTAGATCTACACAAATTTAATGATGCTTGTGTGCATGATCCATTCCCAACTCCATTCTCTAATGAAATCCTAGATAATGTTGGAGGAAAAGAAGCTTATTTATTCACAAATGGGTTTTTAGGGTATCATGAGATTAGGATTGCGCCAGAGGATCACCATAAGACTGCCTTTGAAAATAATTAGGGATCTTTCCAATATACAGTCATGCCCTTTGGCTTGAAGAATGCACCTGCCATATTCTTATGCGTAGTGGTAGCTGACTTCAAAGAGTTTATCCATAATTTCATGGATTCAGTATACTTTGATGATTGGACTGATTTTGGGTTGTTGAAGAAGCATGTTTCAAATTTGCGATTAATGTTGGATACCTGTAGAAAATAATAAATTTTCCTGAACTTGAAGAAATGTATATTCTATGTGCCATTTGGATTACTGCTCGGACACATTGTCTGCCATAAAGGGTTGATGGTAGATACTGCGAAGATCACAGTGATTGTTAATTTGGTGATACTTGAGAATGTCAAACAATTGTGCTCAATATTGGGGCACACTGGCTACTATCGAAAGTTCATTCAGGGTTATGTGCTGATAATTGCACCCATTGAGAAGCTGCTCAAGAAGGATGTGACATTCTATTGGGATGAGGAATGTCATAAGAGTTTTGAATTGTTGAAGGAAAATATGGTCACTACACCCATACTGGTCTTTCCAAATTGGTCAAAGGTGTTTCATGTGCACGTTGATGCATGTTGTATCCCGCTCGGAGCTATTTTAGTGCAACTAGGAGCTAGAGAAATTTATAACCCTATTTCCTATGCCAGTTGAAAAATCCCCAGCATAGAATGAAATTAATCAACCACCGGACGAGAAGCATTAGGGATGGTATTGCATAGATTTAAGAGTTATGTTATCGTAGCCTGGAGAGGGTGATATTGATCACCCTGTTGCCTTTGCAAGTCGGAAGTTGTCCAAGGAAGAAAGGAACTATGCCACCACAAAATGTGAATGGTTGGAAATGGTTTATACGTTGCAGAAATTAAGACATTATCTCTTAGGTGCGCACTTCAAAATCTTCACAGAACATTCTACCTTGAAGTACCTGGTTAACAAGCCTATATTGGGGGGAAATATTTGATGATGGTTATTGATGTTCCAATAATATGATTTGAAGGTAATTTTCAAGCTAGGCCATTTGAATCCCAGATGAGATCATCTCTCTCATATTGAGACAGGTGAGGAATCCACAAATCTTGATGAGGGATTACCTGAGGTGCATTTATTTGCTATCAAGGTTGTAGACGAGCATTTCCTAGATATCATTCAGTTTCTCTCTACATGAATCATACCTGAGGAATACACTACGCAAGAAAAGAAACAATTGTAGTAAGGGTGATCGATTTTAACCTAATTGCAAAACATATGTATAAAGTAGGAGTTGATGAGATCTTGCGAAGATATTTTCTTGAGCACGAGCGACACAACATACTGGTTGAAACACATGACGGTGTGGTAGGGGGTCACTACGCCAGGAAATCAACTGTGAAAAATAATTTCCGAGCTGGATTATGTTGGCATACGATACATATGAACTCAAAGGTGTATTCTCTCTCTTGAAATATTTTTCAAAGGATAGGGAGATTGTTGTGGAGAGATGAAATGACGTTACAACCCCAAGTCACATTGCAAGCTTTTGATAAATGGGTGATTGACTTTGTGGGACCAATCAATCCACCTAGAAAGAAAATAGGCGCATGGTATATTATCACTGTGACCGATTACCTCACTCAGTGGATTGAGGCATAGCCATTCTAGAATTTTACTGTAGACACGACGGAAAAGTTCATCTTTGAACATATTTTGATGCGGTTTGGTTTTCCAAAAATCCTGATGAGAGATAAAGGTACACATTTCCTAAACAACACCACTAAAGCCTTGACTAAATAATTCCACAACACCATTAAAGCCTTGAATGAAGAATTCCAAGTGGATCACCACAAGAGTATGCCATACCACCCTTAGGAGAATTTAACAGTAGAATATTTCAAAAAAATATTGGAGAATGCGCTAACAAAATTTTGCAACGTTAACTGAAATGACTGGGATCTGCGCATTCCTGCAATTTTATGGGTATGGAGATGAAGCATTAATGCCAATGGAGTACATTCTCCCTAGTTTGTGCATCATAGCAGTGACGAATATGACAAACAATGACATTATGGAGCATATATTGGCACAACTACTTGAGTTGGATCTTTCACCAATAGGTTCAGAAGGAGAGGGAGAAAGCTTGGCATGACTGACACATTAAGCACAAGATGTCGAAGGATGGTATTGGAGCAAGGTCCCTTGGGGTACACTTTTGGATATCCTGTATAATTTTTGCATATGAGAGCTACGCGGAAAGGTCAAGAGGCTTTGGGATAGGTCAAATTCCCTCTTTTATGTAAAAGGGTTTTAAGGGTAAACTTTTGGCTTCAAACCATGGTTTGAGACCATAGTATTTGTGTGCTAAGATGGATATAAACAGATATATTGAGTCTAAGGAAGTAGTCAGTAATTCATGTTTTGGATCTAAGTGTTTATGCGTCTGTAATACTTTTGTAAGGGCTTCAGTTTACGTTGGGTAGAAAGGCTCCTGCTCGTTGTGTGTGCGAATACCTAGTCCTGGACGTGTGCAGAGTCCGCTGGCTATGTGCATGGAAGGGTAAAGTGTAAGGGAAAGTATGATTTATTGAATTGATTTGAATCTAATACAATATTGTTTTGGCAAAGTAACTATGTTATGCATTATGTTATCTATTTATTGGTTCTGTTTTGAGATCCCTTTACTTATGTTATATATCTGCGCGATTACATATGTTTTTTATGCATGAATTTATATTTATGGTTGAATAGGTGGATGAATCTGCTTAATATTCCTGTGCTCTTTGAATTTATTGCTGAAGATTCTATTGTGTGAACAAGGCTCTCCGTGTCACCATATTGCTTGAATGTCCTGAATAGGCTTGACTACGTGCAATGGAATACTTTACCGTGAATACTAAGAGAAGGGATTTATTTATAGTCCTCTAAAGCATTGATCTGATAGTGACGATGAACCAAAAGCTAGTAGCTCTAGTGAATCTAAGCACTCTGAAGAAGAAGATGTTTCCCGAGAAGAAGTTTCATCAAATCAGAACGATCGAAGAGCCCTGATCCTCTTTTAGATGTCATCCACTCCACTTCCAAACTCATCTCACAAAGCACCCATCCCACCACAAATTCCATCTCCACCACCACCTCCACCTCCCCTAGGCGTAGATATGGTTGCGTCGATGAAGCTACCTACTTTCAAAGTTATTGGGAATGAAGATAATAAGCACTTTTGGTTGGTGACTAATGTTGTATGGAGATCTCGACAGGTTAATAATGATGATATTAAGAAAGTGTAGTTAGCTACTTCTTTCCAAGACCGTGCATTAGATTGGTATATCAAATATGTCCAAGAAAACACTAATGCCACCTTGGATGAAGTGAAATATGCCCTAAAATAACAATTCAAGAAGCCTAATTCATATGCATAGTTGGTGACAGAAATGAAAGAGATTCATCATGAGGTAAATGAATCTATGTGGGAAGCATATTAGAGGTTGAAGCTCACTATCAGAGATGGTGGTTTCACTATCGATGATACCCAACACAAGGAGTGGTTTATTGTTATGTTGCTCCCACATCTGCGCCAGTCTTTGGGTCAATAGAAGATTTCCACATAGGATGAGGTTGTGGATATTGCGATGAAATTAGAATATACCCCAACACCCATTTCACTTGGAATTCATCAGATTTAGAATCAGTGGGAAGCAATGCATTTGGAGATTCAGAATTTGTGCAAAGATAAGGGCAATAAGGTATGCGCAGAGGTCTGGTGCATATAATGTAAATCTATCACACACCATAAGGATCAATTTCTTGTCCTCAATAATTATCTGAATGCTGGAGGACGTAGTGCTGAAGAGCACAGTATGGTGCACAATCTAACAATTTGTGGGATTGCATGAAACAAAATTCTTCCCAAGGTTTCAGAAAATATCAACCTGAGTTGAAGCAGATGTTTTGTAGATTATGTTCATCACTAGGACATAATTAAAAACACTGTCACAGTTATGACATGATGTTGGACAAAGCTGAAATATATAGAATGTAGGCTGGGCCTACCTCAGTTGCATCCCCCTCTGGGCATGGTGGATATCAGGGCAGAGGAAGAGGACAAGGAGGTGGATCAATTGGTCGAGGAAGGGGGTGGGTTATTTTCTACAACTGTGGAGATGTTGGTCACTATGCGCGTGACTGTCGAGATTCAATGTGACAATCATGCAGATATTGTGGATAGTTTGACCATGTAATAGGATATTTCCCTATTTTTATTGCTAAGATGCAGGATAAAAATACTCATACTCCAACATAGAATCTTCAAATGGTCAGAGAAGAAACTCATGAGGAGGATCCTAGCATGAATGTGGTCACTAGAAGTGATGCAAACACTAATGAGGATAAGGGAAAGCAACCAGCTACTGACTTATGGATTCGTAAAGCACCTGATAACAAAGAGGAATTTGATTTACAATGCGCAAAGGAGACTTTTGTTGAAGTGTGAAATGATTTTTCAGAGGGAAGCACATCAATGTCAGGTAAACCAATGAAGGAGGAAGGGGTAGACAAAGAAATAAAGCCATTTATACAATATTGCATTAAGTTAATTCAAAACGAAAAGGTAGTAGAGTACCTTCAGGCTCTAATAAATAATTTTGCAGAGAAGGAACAATCACTAGTAGAACAAAAAGTTGTCAACAAAATATATAAGAATTAGAAGAGGACAGGTCGAGAGATGCTTATGATCTTGCAGATCAGTTCTTATGAGATGGATAAGGTTATTCTAGATCTGGGGTCTGATGCAAATGTTCTACCTAAGAAAACATGGCAACACATGGGATATCCCAAGATGGAATGGTCTACCATTCAATTGTGCATGGAAAATCAACAGAAAATCATTCCATCAGGAAGGTTGTCATAGGTCGTAGTTAGTATTGAAGGTGTTAAGGTTCTCATAAACTTCGAAGTTACCCAAATTTTAGATGATACTAATCCTTTTCCTATACTGTTGGGATTGGACTGGGCTATTGATATGGATGGTGTCATAAACCTAAAAAAAAAAAAAATATGTGTTTGAAATCAATGGAACCAGAGTCATAATTCCCTAGACCCTGCAGAAGGACAAAGATACATAGAGCCTGTGCACACTAATAATGATATTGATCATATCTATAAGCTGACTTTCCATGAGGAATACTGGATCAACCCCACGACTGATAGAAATCTTAATTGGGAAAAGGAGAGCTCTTGTTTCTCAAATTCTGATGAAGAATTAGAAAACTTGAAGAACTAGTTGCATGAAGTATCTACATTATGTTGTAATTGGTCGACTAGATCTCTTCAATGTATAACATCTAGGGTACGCGAATTGCCGCATTATGATGGTTTAACTGATGTAAACATTGTTTCTATGAGAGCTTGAAAAAACTAGTCCAAAAGGACATAGATTCCATCCCTTGGATCTTGGACTGTACGCAACCCCATCAAGATGGTGGGAGACTCATACAGAAAATATGGGCAACTGGGATGAATGCGTGCACATGATGAGGTTACGATTTGAACGTCCAACTATCAGAATGGAAGAACTCTACTCTGGAAAGGATGATCCACGCAAACATTCATCTAGATGGAATGAGGTATGGGGTATAGAACCAAGACCTGAATGGGTCCACATGTTCATTCATACATTGGAGAAGGTACCTACTGATTGGTATTTAGAGACAGAGTTGTGCCGATGTACTAGTGAATGGTCTGCACTAATGGAGAGTTTCATTCTGACCTTCAACTTTGAGAGTGAGTTTGATAATATTGGTAAAGAATTGCATAACATTCAAGAATCTCTCTTTGATACAACAAATTCAATGCTGGAGTGTGCTCCACCAACATGGGATGCACAAATGAAGGATTTTGTGAATTGCAAAAATATGACGGTTGAAGAAAGTGAAGAAAATCCAATGAGTATCATTATTCCAGAATCTGAGAGACAACGTGTAGTGGCTGGGCCCTTGATCAATTCACTAGATGTGACAAAACCCTAAATATTCAACTCATGAATATTAGATTTGAAGAATAACCAAAGTTGGCTAAGGCTAGAGACTTTGGGGATGATGAAAAACTAGGAAAATTTGTTGAGTTGTTGACATAGTATCAGGACTTGTTCCCTACAAACTTCTCAGAGTTGAACGAAATAATTGGAGAACTTGAAGTCATGAAGATCGATTTGAAACTCGATTTGAGCAACACCCATACAGGATGAATCCAAGATATAATTAGAAGGTAAAAGAAGAGTTGGATAATATGGTTACTATAGGCATCATAGAGCCAGTGGAAGAATCTGATTGGGTAAGCCCCATGGTAGTACAAGACCAGAATGCCAAAGGAGAAATCAAAGTCTATGTAGATATATTGCGCAAATTGAATGATTCTTGTGTGCATGATCCATTCCCAACTCCATTCTCTGATGAAATCTTGGATAATTTTGGAGGAAAATAAGCTTATTCATTCACATATGGGTTTTAGGGTACCATCATATCATGATCGCACCAGAGGATCGCTGTAAGACTAACTTTACAACTGAATGGGGATATTTTGAATATATAGTCATGCCCTTTGGCTTGAATAATGCACCTGCCATCTTCTCGCACGTAGTGGTAGGTGACTTCAAAGAGTGTATCCATAAGTTCCTGAAAGTATACTTTGATGATTGGACTTTTTTTGGGTTGTTGAAGAAGCATGTTTCAAATCTGCGGTTAATGTTGGATACCTATAGAAAATACCAGATTTCACTGAAATTAAAGAAATTTATATTCTGTGTGCTATTTTGGATACTGCTCAGACACATTGTCTTCCAGAAAGGGTTGATGGTATATCTTGTGAAGATCACAGTGATTGTTAATTTGGAGATAGCTGAGAATTTCAAACAAATGCACTCAATATTGGGGCACACTGGCTACTATCGAAAATTCATTCAGGTTTATGTGCTTATAACACCGCCCATGGAGAAGATGCTAAAGAAATATGCGACATTCTGCTGGGATGAGGAATGTCACTAGAGTTTTGAATTGTTTAAGGAAACGATGGTCACTGCGCCCATACTGGTGTTTCATGTGCGCGTTGATGCCTGTTGTATCGCACTCGAAGCTATTTTAGCACAACTAGGAGCTGGAGAGATTCATCATCCTATTTCCTATGCCAGTCGAAAAATCCCAAGAACAGAAGAAATCACTCAACCACCGAACAAGAAGGATTAGCGATGGTGTGTGCGCTACAAAAATTCTGCCACTACCTGTTATGAGGCTAGTTCAAGATGTTTACTGATCATTCTGGTTTAAAGTACTTGGTCAATAAGCCTGTGTTGGGAGGGGATATTTTCAGGTGGTTGTTGATATTCTAGGAGTATGAATTTCAGATCATTGTGAAACTAGGAAGATTAAATTCTAGGCCAGACTATTTGTCGCACATTGAGACTAGTGAAGAACCTACGAACTTGGAGGATGGATTACCAGATGCGAAGTTGTTTGCGATCAAGGTAGTTGATGAACATTTCCCTAATATTATTCATTTCTTGACTACTGGATGCACGCCAAAATAATATACCATATAACAGAAGGAAGAGCTTGTGGCGTGCAAAATAGACTTCACCATTATTACTTGTCAGTTGTAGAAGAGGGTGCAGATGAATTTATGCAACGATATGTTTTGGAGTATGAAAGGTGGGCAATATTAGATGAAGCTCATGGAGGGGTTTTTGGTGGTAATTATGAAATTAAGGAAACTGAGTAGAATATTTTGCGAGCTGGGTTATGGTGGCCCACATTCTACAATGATGCCTATGCGCATTGTCGCGCATGCGATGTATGTTAGAGGACCAGAAAGTTCTCACACAGAGATAAGATGCCCTTGCATCCACAGATGGTACTACAAGCATTTTTTAAATGGGCTATAGACTTTGTTGGACCTATTAATCCTCTAGGCAAGAAGAGTGGTGTGTGTTACATAATCACTGTGATGAACTATGTAACCAGATGGGCCGAAGCTAAGACAGTAAAGGATTGTACTGCAAATACAACCACGCAGTTCCTATTCGAGAGTATTGTGTCTTGGTTTGGATGTCCCAAGATTATAATAAGGTAAAAATTTTGTGAATGAAACTATCAAATCATTGATATGTGAATTATGGATGTGTCATCAGAGGAGCTCTCCCAGGCACCCATGGGAAAATGGTGCAGAAGAAGCATTCAACAAGATATTGGAGATTGCACTTACCAAGGTTTGCAATACTAACTAGAATGATTGGGATGAGTGCATATCAACAGTCCTATGGGCATATCGGACCACATGTAAGAAGTTGACTGGTAAGACACCATTTAGGATGGTATATGGGAAAGAATATGTGTTACCAATGAAGTTCATTGTTCCCAGTTTGCACATTGCAGCATTCACAAATATGGTAGAATAAGATACTATGGAGGAATGGTTGGCACAGTTGGTTACTCTGGAAGATCATTATATTACCAATTATCACCAGCAATTTCAAAAGCTGCATGAAAAATCGTAGCATGATAGGCACATCAGGAAAAAGGTGTTTAAGGAAGATGATTTAGTCTTGTTGTTTGACAGCAAGTTTGTGTGCCACCTAGGGAAGTTGAAGATGCATTGGCTAGGGCCATATACTGTTAAGGAGATCACTGATGGTGGAGCAGTGTGCCTGGACACATTGAGCGGAAAATATTTTCCTAGGTATGTCAATGGAAGCCGATTGAATTTGTACAAGGATGACCTTGTGCACACCAAATGACTATATGGCCGGAGTATTGGGTCTGCATAGACAAGATGGCGAATGTACAGGAAGGTGCGACACATGTGTGGTATATGCGCAAGGAGGTTGACTAGGTCGCAGAGGTGCCAAAATCTAGCTATTGGAATAGTAAATATGGAAAATACAACTTTATTACCATTTATGGGAGCATCTAGGTTTCATTTAATGAAGGGATTTTGCAAGATTTGGAAATGTTTTGTCATTTATGGAGACACATTAATGCATAAGGGACCGTTGAGGACGCACCAAAAGTATAAATATGACCTATGGGGTCGGAGTAGTTTCCTTTGATTTCTGATTGAATTTTCTGCCCTGACCTCTTTGATTTATGAAAAATCTTCATTGTTTATGTCTGGCTTGGATCCAAGATTCAAGAAGGAACTGTTTTGTAGGAGTTTGGGTTACGTAATTCCGCCCAACATGATAGCTACGTGCCCCGGAGAAGATCTTTTTGCACCAAAGGTTCCTATTGTTCCGGTTGTTGAATCACCTCTGCCCACAAAGTATAATAAATTCTAGACATTGTGGACTCATAAATCCCCTAGGGAAAAGACTCTAAAGCCATACTCTACTGCACCTAAGTGCCAAAAAAGACATATGGCAGAGCTTCTTGAGACAATTATGGAAGAAGAGGAGGATGTGGTTGAAGTGGCCCCATTCTCGCAGTTTACAACCTATTTTTCACCATGCAAAACATCAGTAAGAGTTCCCCAATATCTTGACAAGGTACGATCGATTATCAATATGCCCTTGATTCCTGAAAATGTCTCGGTGGAAGGTGACATGTTTGCAAAAGTGCCGCAACTGAAACTAGAGGATTGGGACATCATAAATATTGATAAGCTTCCTGAAATTTCCCCGGAGCTCTACTTAGGTCATGTACAGTATGAAGGGGGAATCGTGCACTTAGAGCCGAAGAGATGGGTGTTGGGTCTACACAAGGCAAGCCTTTTGAATTTATTGCAGATCCCTTACTTCAGGTGCAACCCGATAAAAGATATTTATGTCCATCACTTGTGCAATATTCCAAATTTTCCATCAGCTAATTGAAATATTAAAGTTCTTACTTTTCTTATTTAGTTAAGTAAATAAAAGGGTGGAGGGGCCCATAAAACTAGTATATGAATAAAATCCACTTCTATAGTGTGAATGTGGGTGAATTGAGTAATGGAGTAGCATTATGGAGTATTGGATCATATTAATAACGAATAAAGAGTGGAGGCCATAGAGAATTAATGAGGAAGATGATGGAGATAGTGGAGGAATAAATGCAAGATGATGGAGATAGTGGAGAAGCAATTGCAGATATGATGGAGGAAGTGGTGCATTAAATGCACACATGATGGAGGAAGTGGAAAGTAATTGCAGCAATGATGGAGATCATGGAGGTCATTGCAGTATTTATGGAGGCTAGTGGCCACATGTGCAGCACAATTATGAGGTGGGCCAAGGCTAGGGAAGACTCACAGCCATAAAAGGAAGATGAGGGTAGCAAAGGAAGGGGAGTCTAGATTTTTATTGTTGAGTGTCGTAAGACATTTCTTTGCATGCTTCAGTTGTTTAGCTAAGTATGCTTCTTTGTTTAGCACCGGGTGTTCCCGAGAGAGAATCCCACTCTTACCCACGAGGGACTTTGAGTGCCTACTCTGGTAATTTTTTCTTGGGCACCATTCATCATCCTGAAATCAGTGCTACTTTCAGTCACTCTCATCTGCACTTCCACCTACAGGAATTATGCATTCCTGAACTAGAGCTTGAGATTTGGACAGTTGTTCTCTGTACTTTAGCTGAGAAAATTGTGGAGGGATCAACCCTTCACATAACGAATCCATTTCAGTCTTCTGGGAGTTTCATTTAGATATCCAACATTAGGCCATCCATCTATTATCCTATGCAACAAAATTTCCTGCAGGAATTGCGTAATTCTGCAATGACGATTTGAGGAGAAGAGGAAGTTCCAAGAAACTCATCTTGGAATACTGTGAGGGATTAATCCTTCACTCCATGGATCACTTCAGCAACTTGGGATCAAAATTGTATTATATATCAGCTGGCTACATCATCAGCCCTCCTAGAGAATGCAATATTACCAAACAATTTTTCATGTTGCAATGAATATTGGATGAGCTAGATCCTAAGTTTCTCTTGGGATCGGGAGAAGGGACCAAAAATTTAGTTATTGATCCGAGTGGGTGCTATTGCAAGATATATCATTATTTCAGCCCTATATTAGTATTTTTCTCCAAGGAGTGTGTAACTCGCCGAGTGGTCATGTAGTGTGCAACCCAAAAAGGGCTGAAACTCTAGACTCAAAATCGGCCAAACCATTTACGGTTTTTCTGGGTGTTTTAGTAGAAAGTGGTTAAAATCTAATATTTTTAGCACTCCATAAGCCTCTCACACATATATATTCTTCCCCAAAGAATAGTTTCCAGAAGTAGCAGCATTTTTACTTTCCGTGCTAGTTTTCATTAGAGTTGCTTCAACCATATTTGGATGGCTTGAGTGCATCCCTTTTGGAGAATTGTGTATATTCATTTTTTGTTGATACATAATGATATGGCTGCTATTTCTTCTCGTATGTATGATTTTTGATATATTCGACATTTTTTCGTTCTACATGTTTTATTCTTATTTACCGAGTTATAATTGTGCATATGTTCTATATTCGTCTTTCCCATTTCGGTATATTACGGTGGTATCGGATCATGATATTTGGCTCATTGTGGGAATTTCATGACATCGAAGAATAAGAAGAAGTAGAAAAGAATAAGTCTACAATGGTGGAAGGGATTAGTTTTTCCACACTTCTCTTCGATCTATGCGGATCTCACCATGGAGATAAAATAAATGATAAGGGAAAGGAAAAATGAAACCTCAAGTGGGTTTGAATGGAGAATGTCCGAGCACTTCTATCAGCGGTAACAATGGCGGTGCGAAAGCTCCACAACAACCTACTATGCCCATTTTCCTTGTAGAAGGAAATGAATTTCATGGAGATGGAGGATATTTGGAGCATGAGACTTTTGATTATCTTAGAGTACAAATCTCAATCTAGAGAATTCAAAGAGAATCGAATTTCCATCAGTTTTCCTAGATTAAAGAGAACCAAAGGACTCTGCAAAAGAAATAGAAGAAGAGGGCATATGCATAATAGATTATTTCTTCCTACATTCGATGGGTCATCCAAAAGCACAACAGAGGCTTGGATGGAGAAGTTAGATGATTTCTTCCGGCTACACCCAAGTAAAAGGAAGCCATTGAGATTGTAGCACTGTGCCTTGAGGTGAAGCAAATGATTGGTGGTTTGGATGATTGAAACATGAAAGGGTGGATGTGATGCGATTTCATTCAAAGGTTGGTAAAGAGGTTTGAAAGAATAAAAACCGGAGGCACTTTCGAATGAGACATTTTCCGACATTGGTGAGGAAGTATTTCGCAAGAAAAAGGAAGATGTGCTGATACTCGGGAGAGAATAACTACCACCACCACCAACCAAGTAGATGTACTTGCATCGGTGGGAGGAGAACTTTCATTTTGGCAAGATGTTCCCAAGACTTCGACATTGAGAGTCCAAGGCATGATTCAGGAGGTACATGAGGAAGAGGAAGCAGATATCGGCGTTGGTGCAGCAGTAGAGGAGCAGCCATCACCATAACCAGCAGTTGGAGAAGCAGTTGCGCCGGTTGGAGGAACTCTTATAGATTTGCAAGATATTCCCAAGCATCCTTTTATCCAAGGTATGCAAACATTTCCACCCCATATTATTTTAGCACATCAGATGGATATTTTTGGTGTCATGCCATCAGGGAAATTGCATGACCAAGGGTTAGAGCACATTGATGATTTAGAGCAGCAGACTATGACTACGTAGAGGACCCTTGACTGGTTCAAAGAGAATATGTATAGTTATCCCAGTTTGACATTGTTGAGTTGCACACAACACTTTGTGTTGGAGTGTGGAGTTTTTGAGGATGGGATTAGCACAATCCTAATGCAAGGAATCTATTCCCTAGCTTTTGAGAACTGGAGGCTATTGTCGCATGAGTTTTCGTATTCTATTTACGACAAAGAGATATTGGCCATTATGCATGCATTGGTCAAATTCCGACAGTTTTTTATTGGCAGTAGATTTCAGGTGAGGACCAACCACCATAGTCTCTGACATATTTTTGAGGAGGAACAACAGCTGCAGAAGAGGCAGCAACAGTGGATCAGTACAATGCAAGAATATGAGTTCAGAATTGTGTATGGAGAGGGCCATGTGACAGTAGATGCACTATCATGGAGATCAGCAACGCTGTCACTGAGGAGCATTGATGATTTGAGGGCCCAGTTATTATTTGAGCATTTTGATGACCGCTTTACTTATGAATCATTGGATGGGCAGATGGTAGATGGTAGACATCATGTAATGGATAACATCTTTCATTATCAGGACAGAACCTTCTTGATGAGTACCTCATAGCTCGAAGAGAATTTTCTGCATGCAGCATATTCAGAACCTCATAGGTTCTACTTGGCCATCGGAGAGAGGTTCTCATAGAGAGACCTCAAGGAGGATGCACTTCAACATATCATGGAGTGCAAAGTTTTTCATCAGATCGTGGAGGATGGTATTGTCGACATTGATCCACTGTCGAGGTATGCACATTGCTTCGACATTTTCACACAGTACAACTCTTCACCCGTGACTGGATTATCTTTCCAGGATGTCTTCATGCTTCATGGTCTTCCCAAGTCCATAGATAATGATGGGGGCAGTTATTGTATGAGCAGTTTTTGGCGAGAGCTTCTCCATTGGGTGGATACTGAGCTGGTGCATGATATGAGTCATCACCCACAGTTGGATGGATGGATGGAGATGATGAGAAAGTGGCTGAAAATATACTTGTGGATTTATGACATGGGGCAGTAGGAAGCATGGTTGCGTTGGCTACTCTTGGGTGAGTACAATTACCACCCGACATTTCAGATTGGTATGTTCCATGCCTTGCACATTATTGAGGTGATGCAGCAGCAGGAGGCATGGTTACGCTGGCTACTCTTGGGAGATTATGGCCAAGACATTGCATTTTATATGTCCATTGGTATATCCTTGTTTCCTACCTTGTAAAATAGTGATGAGATGCAATAGTTGTAGGCATGGTTGCTATGATTACTTTTGAGATATTTTGGCCATCACGGACATATCACATGTCAATGGGTATGTTATTTTTTGGGACTTTGCATGATACTCATATGATGTGGCAGTAGGAAGCCTGGCTATGTTGGTTTGGTGTGACATTCTACATGAAAATCAGTATATCATTTCTTCATGCTTTGCATTATGATGATGTGGGGTGGCAGCAAGAGTCATTGTTACGCTGGTTACTCTTGAGAGAATATGGATTGACATTCTCCCATACCTTGCATAATGATGATGTGAGATGGAAACAGGAAGCCTTGTTGTGTTGGCTTCTATTAGGAGAGTATGGCTACCATACTTGGTATGATGATGATGTGATGTGGCAGCAAGAGGCATTGCTGCAGTGGCTTCTCTTTAGACAGCATGGCTACCATACTTGGTATTATGATGATGTGGTATGGCAGCAAGAGGAATTATTGCAGTGGCTTCTATTTGAAGAGTATGGTTCAAAATTTCACATGCCAATCCATATGTCTCTATTTACTACTTTGCAGAGTGTTGAGATGATGCTTAGATAAAGCAAGGCCACCGGGGCCAAGGATTGGAGCATGGAGAGACACAACCTACTCCATGCAGCATGGGTTGGAGAGACAGTTTATGAGTAGAGATTTTCCACTTGGATAAGGAACCACTACACTTCACATATATCATGTAAAGAAGAGGCTCTTGGGTAGTAGATGGTTGCCACTTGGGGAATCATTGATGACAAGAGGCATCTAGCTACACAATTGGAGGCCATTCTCGACATTCTAGAGAGGAAGATATGGAGTTGGGAATGTATAACACATTGGAGTAGATGGAGAAACCTTCCATATGAGGAAGCCACTTGGGAGGGAGATGGATTTTTGCAGCATCCAATTTTCTAGTTGCTTGAGGACAAGCAACATTTTGGCGGGCAGGACTATAATATTCCAAATTTTCCATCAGCTAATTAAAATATTAGAGTTCTTAATTTTCTTATTTAGTTAAGTAAATAAAAAGGTGGAGTGACCCATAAACCCAATAGATAAATAAATTCCACTTCTATAGTGTGAATGTGGGTTAATTGAGTAGTGGAGTAGCATTATGGAGTAGTGGAGCAGATTAATAATGAAGAAACAGTGGAGTTCATAGAGCATTAATGAGGAAGATGATGGAGATAGTGGAGGAATAAATGTAAGATGATGGAGATAGTGGAGAAGAAATTGCAGAGATGATGGAGTAAGTAGTGCATTAAATGCACACATGATGGAGGAAGTGGGAAGTTAATGGATATCATGAAGGACATCACGGTCTTTATGGATGCTAGTGGCCACATATGAAATGCAGTTGGGCCAATGCTAGTGAAGGCTCACAACCATAAAAGGAAGATGAGGGTAGCAAAGGAAGTGGAGTTTGATTTTTTATTTTCGAGTGTCTTAAGACATTTATTTGCACGCTTCAGTTGTTTAGCTAAGTCTATTGTGTTGTTTGGCACCAGGTGTTCCCGAGTGGGAATCCCACTCTTACTCATGGGGGACTTCAAGTGGCTACTTTTGGAAGGTTTTCTTAGGTGGCATTCATCATTCGGCAATCAGTGCCACTTTTAGTCACTCTCATCTTCACTTCCAACTATAGGAATTATGCATTCCTGAACTAGATCTTGAGAGTTGGAAGGTTGTTCTCAATACTTCAACTAGGAAACCTATGGAGGGATCAACCGTTCACACTGTGGATCTATTGTAGTCTTCCGGGACTTTAAATTCCATATTTGGCATCATTCCATCCATCTATTCTCCTATGCAGCAACATTTCCTGCAGGAATTGCGTAATTCTACAGTGAGGGTTTGAGGAGAAGAGGAAGTTCCATGCAACTCGGCTTGGAATCCTTTGAGGGATTAATACCTCACTCCAAGGAACACTTCATCAGCCTGGGATCAAAATTTTATTATCTATCAACATGCTACATCAGCATTCGTCCTAGACAACACCATATTACCCAGTAGGTGTGCATGTAACAGCTGCATATTCAGTGGAGGAGCTAGATCGCAAGTTTCTCAACTTTGGATCGGGATAAGGGACAAACCCTTCATTTATTAAGCTAAGTGGGTGTTATTTCATAATATAGAGCATTATTTCAAACCTATATCAGCATTTTTCTCCAGGGAATGCGTAACTCAGCCAGTAGGGGTGCAGTGTGCAACCCAAAAAGGGTCGAAATTCCAAACTAAAAATATGGCCAAACCGTTTCTGGGTTTTTATGAGTGTTTTTAGTAGATTCCATGGTTAAAATCCTAGATATTTATGATCTCACCAGCAGCTTATCACACATAGATATTCTTCCCAACAAAAATAATTTCCACCAGCAGCAGCAACTTTTACTTTCGAGTGCTAGTTTTCAATAGAGTTGCTTCAAACATCTTTGGATGGCTTGAGTGCATCCCTTTTCGGAGCACTATGTATATTCATTTGTTGTTGATACATAATGATATGGCTCAGCTATTTCTACTCATATGTATGGGGCGGAAACGTGAAGCTGGGTTACACTTTTGTGAGAATCGAAGGTGGAAAAAAATTTTCGGCAATAGTTCAGCCGAACTTTCTTAGAAAGTTCGGCCAAACCCATGATTCCGTTTAGATTGATGGCACACTAACGGCATGGGAAAACAAAATTTTTGCCGGAGATGGGAAAACTGGCAACAAAAGTTCAGCTGAACTTTGAGTTATGCCAAACTTTTACTTTTAAAATAGTTCGACCAAACTAGTTTCTATAAATAAATCGCCTGCGAAGTTGATTTGTTTACTGGTCTGTTTGTTCACGTGTATTTTTTTTGTGCTGTTACTGGTCGGTCTGTTCGCGCGTTTTCTTCTGTGTTTCTCCTCCCGTCCGCGCTGTTGGTCTAATGAAATACCAGGTATGGGCAATATAAATGGTGTATGTCGTTGGAATTTGGCATTATGCATTATGAATTGTTTGATGTTGAGGGTCAAAGCATTGCTGGCACAGTTAATTTTTCATGATATTTATCTTTTCTTTTTGCTGTCAGTCTCTGTATTCCTATGTTTCTTCTCCAGTGATGTTTTTTTGAAGACTTTATCTATCTTTTAGGAGCACTATTGTTTTTCTGGGTTTGGAGATCCTAACCTTCTGAACGATGTATTAAAGCAGTAAGTTTTGTTTTAGTTTTGGATGACTGTTTAGAAACCGTATTTTATTAGGCGATTTCATGTCGTTTTGGGTGGCATGGTTATATTTTGATTCCAGCATGTCGTATTATACGAAGTCAAGAATTTTTGTTTGAACAGTTTTGAATGTATCATCTCATAGTTTACAAGATTTGAACTGGCACATCTATATAAGCCAGAGTTTTTTTTTCCTTTTCTAAAAAAGTCATGAGTCTTTGATCATTATAATAATTAGTATACTGTTGATTTATTTTAGAAAATGGTTCGTTAACTTGTGAGGTAGACATAACTTATATTATAATCGATGTGCAACTAGTGAATGTTTCGGCCACAGTTACCAAATTTGACCAAATGAGTCGAAGAAATTTAAATATTCTTAAATTTGTTCAATTCAGCCGCCAAATTATCCTTGAAAATTTGTTTTGTTTTACCATACAAATATGATATAAACAAGAGACATAAAATATGCAGAGATGATATAGGTAAGAAACATCAAAGCGGAGAATGGGGAGATCAACAACTAGTTCCTCCTTTGCCCAACCGTAAAAAAAAATTTATTCATGGATTATTGATTATATGCCTCAAAGCCCAAATATGGGGAGTGCTCAGTAGGGTAAGCTAAAGAAACATTTTTTCTCATATTATAAATTTATAAGTGCATGTTTTGAAGTATACTCACGATTTGTTTTTTTAGAATTGAAGAATATTAATTCGAATTTATTTCAATTATTGAAATCCAAATTTGAATTCAAACGTGGTAACTATGGTTGAGCGGCTGGCAAGAGAGCTATGGCTTTCCTTGCAGGTTTTTATAAAGCCCCCTCCACACTATATGAATAGAAAAAACAGTTTTTCTTATATATTAAAAAAGAAAGTACAATTACATAGATCTTTCACAGTTCAACTAGACTTGTCTCTACAAAATATGAGAATCAAAACACAAGTATTACAATATATGTCTTGTATATGCAACTGCTATCTTTTCTCAAAACAGAAAAAACTCTGGTTATATATTATGTACCAGTTCAATTGAAGTTCCAGATCATTACAAATTTCCAATACAATGGATCGGCGCCCATACTGTCAGTTCATTAAACATAATTCAACAGGCAAAAGATACAAAAGTACTCCCCCA
>JAXQQM020090188.1:0-22652 GCA_034641835.2 Pinus albicaulis | reverse complement strand
TCTCATCGCATCCTCCATCTGCATGTTCGTTTAGATTCCCTACTTCTTGTCATGAAACTAAATGGTGTCTATCGTGTGCATAATCCTGTGTTGTTTAGAAGATATTTACGAGTGAAACTCTTGATACGTGAATTTGAAACCATCACTTTCAACCATGTACCTCGAGAACAAAATCACTATGTAGATAGCATTGCAAACCATGTTCTAGATTGGAATTTATCACACGCATTTCATACAAGACAATAACATTCATAATCATTCAAAAGATGCATATCCATAATATGTGTCACAAAACATGTGTTTAGAGTCCATCTACTCTGATACATATGACATGCCCATAGCATGTTACAAAAAAATCAAAACTGGGGACACCATCTGTCCCTACATACACACTAGGGGGCACCACATGTCCCACACCTAATCACTATCTGGTGGATCCTGAGCTAATGGCTCTACTCCTGTAGCTTGTAGATCATGTATCCCCTGACCAGCCATCGCCATGTGCCACATGACACCTCGCCACTCCGAGGGTAGACCAATACATGGCTCAATATGCTGGTCGTCTAAGTCTTGCCACTCGTGCTCTGACACCCCAGTTAGAAACCTCTCGCATCTACGGCGGATGTCCTCCAGAAGGGCGGCTGCATCCTCATTATGCGCTGCTCTCGACCCACTCGGACCTGCAGCTCCAGATGTTGCCGGTCGTCCCATATATCCGGCCGGTTTTACCGGAGCTATATCTGCATACCAAAAGTACATGAATTAGTACCCTATCTATGATTCACTAACTTTAACATGCCCAAAAAAGAGTAGTTACTTGTCACTTACCATCGGGTCCCCATACTCGACCAGGCGGAAGTGGTAGGTCCGGATCCCCACAATAACTCATCCCACTATAGGGATAGTCATCTATGTATAACGGCATCTGATCCTAATGGGCAAAGAACTCAGGTCAAAACACTCGTCCGACCGCCCCTCCTCCTCCTCTGCACAGTAGCCGCCCCCACCGGCGCATCCTAGGCTCTCTCGGGCCCCCATCTGGGAGCTGTATACGAGGTCGTAAGGTCGGGATCTTCTCAAAGAAGAAGGCACACAATAAAGTCCCATACGAGCAATCATGGTTCACTTGCCGCTTGCAGAGCGACAACTGTCGTTTTAACGACACCAACATCATTTGGACCCACCCATAGTAGGTCCCACTCAACACACTCTCCACAATCATCATCTGCCCCCTTGTGATGTGATGGAACGCCTGGTTGCCCAGGATCCGCAGCACCGCTGCGGCCACCGCACGCGTCTCTAATCTCTCTAGGTCCCCGATCGGTATCCGAGTCCCTTTGATTTGGAGACCCGGTCGGCAATGTCGCTCCACAAACTCCATGATATGCTGCCCCCGTGGTAACACTGGCTACGTGTTTCCCACCATCCCAAGTGGCGGGAGACCCGTCAGGAAATACAGATCCTGGACTTTCAATTCAATCCTGTGCCCATGCACTATAAAGACCTCATGATCTGGATCCCAATAACTAACAATCCGGGCCAACAAGGGCTCCCTAGCTCTCATCAGAGGGTTCTCCAAAAACTTCAGAACCCCAAACCTGGCCAGTACACGACGGACACCCTGATCCGCCTAGATCTCTAACCGCAATGTACCTAGGTCTCTCTCTCTCCAGTTGACCCATATATCTGCCATATCTGCACAAAAAAATCATCTTTTTCAGCATACAGATAAGAAACACTACAACCATCCACAAAAAACCAAAATCTCAGCCCTAACAAAGCACTAAAATCCCCTCCACCTTTAGGTCGCACTTTTCTGCCAAATCCTGGGATAGGTCGCACTTTTTTGCTCAAAACCTGCTTCCCAGGTCGCAGATTTTGGCCCAAAAAGTGTGACCCGGCCGTAGAGATCAAAGAGGGTCTGTTCCTGAGATTTTGGGCCCTAAACTGAACTTTCAATCCATCAAAATGAAAGAGTAAGGTTAGGCCTCTTACCTGCAACTGACGGATCTCGATTCCAACGGTTGGTTTGTTCGCTACACTCACCGCAAGATTTAGGGCCTTTTATCCTCTCTACATTCACCACAGAAACACTAGCAAATGAGTGGATTTGGAGGGAAAACTGCCTTATTAAAAGAGAACCCTTGTTTCTTCTTTCGCCTGCTGCGACCATATCGTAGCTCCGTTTGACAAACCGTCTGCACCGTTGGAATGCTCTCACCGAGCCCTCAAATGGGTATCTGTTAGTTTTTTGTGATTTGATACTTCACCAGGACACATTTTGTCCAAGATGGGTCACTTCACCTCCTCCCAAAATCGAATTTCCTCACTTACAACACTTGTACTTAGGGGCACCACTTTGCCTCCATACTTGTCTTTGTTTGTGTCAATTTTCGTCATGAGATACCATCTTGTACTCATGTTTTTTCTGGTCCCCCATGGGATCTTTTCTGTGTGGCAGCACCATCGAGTCGCCCTTGTTTAGAGCATCCAAGTTGAGTCATCATCGCATCCATGGTGTCTATCCCGAGTCCCATTGTACCCCGCCATAGTCCTCCATCCTTCCTTGCTTGGTCTCTCTCTTATGTCACACATTATGGCTTTTAGTCCCACTGTCCCCTATCCCTTATGATATTGTGTCAGTCGTTTCCATGTCATTCATGCCCTTTATGCTCTAGCAAGGGAAGTCATCCATTCGCTACTCAGTCCCCTCCATTCCATCTTCATCATGGGTATTAGTCTGTCCGTCGCTCTACTATTTTCTCTTGTGCCTTAGTTGAGGATCTCTCATAGCCTCACCTATGGCGGACCTCCTTCTGTCGACATCAGCTCCTTCATTCCAGACGACAGGTCTAGAGAGCAGTGTACCTTGGTTCTAGCTTCCACTCTTGTTCGGTGCCTCGGATCAGGTAAAGGGATCTCTCATTTCCCTTTGACTTGATTGTTTCTCCACTTCATCTCCTTTCAGCATGATTGAGATTTGTATGCTTGATTGTCCAGTGATGCAGCAGCAGCCCTTGGTGATGCCCGGGTGTGTGTGAGATGTCTCAACCCTCATGAGGGGGTGGCCCTGGAGGTAGTCCCCCACATGCCTAGATGACCTCTTCATTGCAGCCTTCGATGCAGCTCCATATATTTGATGATGTCGGCCTTAGCCGCTTGCAGCACCTCTTTGATTTGCATGTATGAGTCAGATTTTGTGAGCCTTTCCCCATTTGTAGGGGGAATTTGGGTTGTATTTGTATCTCATGTACTCAGATATTATTGTATAAGTCCTCGCTATTATCCCAGGCACAACATGTATATGGGATCCCTCATTGTGTTTCTATCTAGCTCATGTTCATGCCGGCTGTACTTTATGGTTCGGTCCCTTGTTTACTGGACACACTATTCTTTTATACTTTGTCTCAGCGGGCATAGGTATGCCTCCCCTGCCGCCTTTAGCACAGGTACCCTCTCATAAAAAGAGACTTGTTGCACCTGTAAGTCTCGTCTCCTCAGGGTCTAGTTCTTCAGCACATTATTCTACCTCACATTTCTCTCTCTGACTTCCCTTTTTGATGTCTGGTGATTGAGTTCTTACAACGTACTTCGGTCATACGATTTGCTCCTAACACTCGCATGCTGGGGGGCAATCTGTTACACCATTTTTTGGTCATCTAACCTAATATCATTAGATGGACCCAAGTACACCATGTAAGACCAATTTTACCCTAAGTAAAATTGCTTTCACTATGTAAAATAACTTAATAAAACACATTTATTAGGTTGTTTATGGTCTAAACAGGAAACCCCAAAAGGAAATATTAAAGAAACCTATATTTGTTTGATTTTCCTGGTCATGTTTAACCCAAAACAAAGAAATTAATTAGATAAATCTTTATTTATCTTATTATTTTCTAGGAATAATTATTTAAATCTTATTTAAATAATATTCCTTGTTAAATATGACTAAATCACCCACAAATAATTAAATAAATCATTATTTATTTGATTATCATTCAACCACTTCCTTAAAATGATAAATAGATCATTTATTTATTTATTATTTACAAATAAAGGGATTTGACCCAAGTCAAATACCTTTTCCCTCCAACAAATATAATAAAATATTCCATAAAAGGTGGATCTAGATTTGGTTAATGTTATTTTAATCATGCACCAAGATCTAGAATGACCCAATATTTTTTTATAAATAGGAGGGTTTTTCCTATCATTCTTCACCTTTTTTTGCCTATTAGATCACTCTGGATCTAAACTCTTGGTCTGACTTTGAGCCATTATCATTGTCATATTTTCCATTATTTGTTGTGTGAGCTCCCTTTGAGTTCTATCTTTGTCTGGGTTTTCTACACCAACAAGAGAGAGAAATACTAGATTTGAAGTGCTGAGGACTTCCAAGAACCCGTCCCATTGAGGAGAATTGGAAACACCTTCTTGTTTTCCTCCTAGGTGCCCTTAATACAAAAATCCTTTCAAAAAATATTGTTCTTGTCTTGTCTATTGGATGTATGGAGAAAAACTTTATTTTTACTGCTTAATGTCTCTCTATGCATAGATCTGGTTTTTGCAGCACTTGTCTTGATCAACTAACTGCAGATCTAAAGATATTGGCAGCCACATTTGATGTTAGGGCTATAAGTTATGCGTAGCTAAAGTGGTCTTTTTTCGTACACTTCGAAAAAATATTCATACTAACAAAGAGGATGCATTCAAAGATGAAGAAGGTCAAGTAACTTTGTCCAAATTTGATCAAAAGCCTTCAAGGAAGGTCTCCTTGGTCAAAGCACAAATTCTGCAAAGAACAATTGCCCTTGTTCACATTTCTGCAAAAATGATTGAGATGGCCATCAACATAAAAGGAGGTAAGGTAAGAGGGTGAATCATCATTAGAAGACATCCAAAACAAGGAAAAGGCAGCAAGCCTATGTATAATGAGATTCAAGGTTTTGGGACTAATTGAAAAAATAGTGTTGCCAAGCAAGGAGCCAGCACAAAGGCCACGAAGACAGAAGGAACAACAACACAACCGAGCACACATTGAATATTTTCTAGAAATTATAAATAAAAAATGGAAAAAGGTAAGGTGAACTGAACAAAAATGAATGAACTTGAAAGGGCTATAGAGAACTTAGAAGACAACACTACTTATTCTTCTCTAACAACCATAAAACCTAAAGGTTTGGAAAAATAGGCTAGTCAGGTGAAATAAAGATGATGAACCTCCTTCATGACAGTAGAAAGCCTTCAAAGGCTATTGAAGGTGGCCTTTAGGGTTTTGTTAAGGCAACACTGCTTCACTGCACCAAAGGAAGATGTTCTAAAGAGTTTCAGTGTGAGGGAGCCTAAGATTTCAAAGTACAATGAAATGCTTTCAAAATATTCAAAGGAAAGAAAATAGGAGGTTAAATGTCAAATAAGAAACCAAAATTGAGCATGAGTTCTGTTGTTGGGTAAATAAGGTGTCAAACTCCAAAGAAATTTTAGGAAGACCAAAAACCTTTTGTTATGGCACCTGCAAAAAATCAAAAGTGGCCAAGGGGAAAACATGGTAAGCATGATGTACACATCTTTTCTAAAAAGACCTCACTGTCAAATATCAGTAAAATATGAGAGACACATGTTTTAAGTCTATTGCACTAAAAAATGCCAAAGAGGAATAAAGCAATAGTTTCAGTTTTTCAAAAGAGACATTTTGGACAGTCCCCAAAGTTTCAAAGCCAAAAAGGAGGGACCTCTTCATCCTTCAGTACACCGTTACCCAAAGAAAATCATTTGAGAAAGTTATAGGCACCTACAAAAAGTCAAGGAGAAATTAGTGAAAATTATAAAATGACCCAAATCAGTCATGGTAAAGTGGGTTTTATGTCTATGATTTATTTTTCTCAAAGGATATAAAGGTGCTTCATTTTTCATTTCAAACTCATTTGTCACTTGGTGAAGAGAAAAATGCTTCAAGAGAAAAAACAGAGTTTTCTGACCATTTTCTGGGCGAGTTTCCCTGGCGCTACGCAAATCAGTGGTGCTACGCAAATATGGGCTAGCATTGCGCTAATTCACCCTCCACCTTTTCAAAATTACAAGGCATTGTGAAAATACGGCCTGGCGCTATGCTAATCCTGGGTGCTATGCTAATGCGGGCCCAACTCGCCTGAAGACCGACAAACGCCCGGCGTTGTGCTAACCCGCGGGCAGGCCTGCCGGCGCTGCGCTAATGCACCAACCTAACTGCTTGGGTAGGGAACTGCACTAACACAGAAGACCTCCAAACAAAAAATTCTTTGCCCTAACTATCAAATTCATCCTCCAAACTGCCTCCAAGGTCTGTGGAAGAACCAAGAATTGGTTGATGTCATTTAAGGGTAAGTAAATTAGGGTGGTTGCAATAAAATTTTAATGATGCAAGTGAGTCAACCCAAAGTGAAGAAAGGGATGATGCTAATGAAAAAAGTGCTAACCAAGAAGCTGTTGATGAAGATGAGGAGATTGACATTCAAAGGGACAGTGAGCATGACAGTCAAAGGGATAGTGAGCATGATAGTAAAGATAGTGAGCATAACCATGAAAACATTAAACAGGATAGTGAACAAAACTATGCCACTATGGAAGAGGATGCTGAAGGAAATGAAGAGGTTGAAAGTGAAAATGAGATGAGCATTGAAGGAGGGGAAAACAACAATGAAATAGAGGATCAAGAAGAGGTAGATGAGACAGATCACAGTGAGGAAGAGATTGAAGGTAGCAGTGAGGCAAATCAAAAAAATCACATTGAGAAGGAGGAAAAATGGCATGATAACCTTGGAATTATAGCTTTAGCTTCTCAAAAAATTTCCAAGACCCCATTAGGGAAGCCTCCACCAATTTTGAGAAACTTTGGGAAACTTTTTGTTTTTTGTGATTTTTAAGGCCCTTTAGCGCAGCGCCACTGGTGCTACGCTAATCCATGGAGCATCCGCTGTAGGAAAACTCAACATTTTTGGGTTTTTCATCACTATTACACTTTTCTCACCAAGTTTCAGATGAATTGGAGCAGGTTTGACCCCTCATTTTTCACCATTCTGGCACTATTTCAGACCTGGTGCTGCGGTAATAGTAGTCTTGGGATTTTGGAATTTTTAGTAGGCTATAGGAGCTCGATCAAAAAACCACAATAATTTCTTGAAAGTAGACTCATTAGGATTTTGAACGAGCCATCACGAAGCCAAATCCGACATCTAGAAGGGGTCCAAAACTTGGCTGCAAAAGTACTCATTTTTTGCCTAAAGTGGCGCTACACAAATAGAATGTTTAATGTGTTTTTGGCCAAAAAAAAAAAAAAAAACAAACTCATTTATTGTAAAATAATATTTTTGAGTTTTTTAAGGAAAATCACTCTAGAATTAGGTGCTAGAAGTTATTTTGGCATTTATTTCATGGGATATTTTGTGCCTTGGGCCTTGCATGGTCTCTTGGGCATTTATGACATTTATGAGTGATTTTCACATTTTCCAACCCTATCTAGGGTTTTTTCCCTCCTTTGCTGAGTTAAATAGAGCATGGAGGCTTCATTGTAAATGTTGGCATTTGATAAGATTTGAGAGAAATACATGGTTTTTTGAGGTTGAAGAGCAATTTGGTGTTGTGGAGCTTGTGGATGATTTGCTTTGATTGATGATGATGAAGCTTGCTTGCAGTATCCTTGAGCTTGGTTAATGGTGATGTGTCTTTAATTTGTTCATGTTTTCTCATTAATAATTTTGTTTCATCCTTCTAGATGCAGTAGAACAGAAAATTATAGGCTAAGAAATGCTGTTTGAAGCACCTTAGTCCTTCCTTCCTTCTATTGCCTTGATGTTTTCCTCTGCTGGGTGTGTTTAAGGAATTCTTAGCTGCTCCTTAGGCCTCCTTATGCTTGTTTATTTTATCAATGGATTAATATGCTAGTTTCCAAATATGTTTTATGGCAAGCCATGCTTATTTTACGCTATCTAAACTCTATTTTTGAAATCTCTCTTTGAACTATTATTTGTTAGGTTAAGCCTAGGAGGTCTTGTTTTGATCTTGCCCTTTGTCCATGCCTATCAGTTTTCCTCAAAGTTCTTTTTAGCTTGATCAACAATTTTTAGGAGTTTCCTCTTTGATTGATTAAATTTATTTTGTTATCTTAAATGTTTTGTAAACCTTGAAGGTGAAATCACTAGAATTTAAATGAGTTTCTCGCCTTCTATATTTCATTGGAATGTTTGCCTTGAATGTCTATTTGTTTAAGTATTGTCATTGAGTGAATGGATTTACCTATCTCATGATTAGTATCTTTTGCTTATCATATTTGAGACCTTCTTGTTTATGGGTACTTGAAAAAGGATTCTTAACTTCCCTTTTCCCTACCTTGTTTCCCCAACTTAATGTCCATTTCACTTCACACATAACCTTAAGGATCCATTAACAACACTAGATTTTCCCTGTAATGCACTTTGACTCTTTGTTGAGATATCCATGCCTTCTATAGACTCCATAGCCCAATGATTTGATGATCTCTCACTCCACCTATTCTACCTATTTCATATTACCCAACCAAAACAAACAACAAACCCTACACCTAACAACTAGCCTAAAATCAAACTCTAAACAGCAAAAATTTCACATCCTTTGCATACAATAGAGAGAGCCTTCTCTAAGTCCAGGAAGGCTAGGTCCTAGGTCTCTAAAGACTAGTTTCATGTTACCCTGTGCATTTGGTCTACAAATCTACTAAATCACGAGACCTTAACATTCTGACAATCACGGTGGGACTGAGTACATAGTAGCCTAAAAACTCTTATAGACTCATTTAAACCTTCAGTTTAAGCTTAGAAAATCAACTGATAACCATAGAGTAGAATCTGGTTTTTTCACCATCCTAGCAAAGTGATGACTCAGCCATAGGACACTCGTACAAACCCTAGAGCTACAGAAAAGAACTCAAAAACCCCAAAAAACATCCATAGATTGGTTTTTTGTCAGTTATTGGTGGTGGACCGTAAACATACATTATTAAAACAACAAAAAATATCCACCTAGTGACTCCACTAGCCTCCAGTAGGCCTATTACTTCACTAGTACTCATTAGACTCCTTGGGATTATGTCAAACCAACCATGAGAAGTTTGTAAACCTAGTTCTACACTGTGGGAGTTTACCAAGCACTAAGAGAGGTCAGCCTTCGTAAAACAGTCCTAAAAATTTTAGCCTCTCCGAATTTTGAGTTTGAAATATGGCTTCACATAGGATCAGTACCAGATCTCATCTAGACCCAAACCCTCCCAACATAGTTGATGACCCAGAAAATATTTTGTGGAAAACTTCTAGATATGGAAACTTAACCACTGTTAGGTCCATTCACAGAGCAAGATCTGTACCTGAGCATCTTACAACATTCCAAGATCCCCAGTTTGACTTGCACCATACAAAGAACCTTTTCAGAACCAAGTCACAAATTGATATTGACCAGACTGACCTTGAGCCCATAGATTTGCAGCAGAGTTCTAGTAGAGAAGCCTCTCCTTCCACACCACCTGACTTTCAGATTCTCCATCACTTCAACTCTTTCCATACCAAATCTACTAAGAATCAGTTTGCTGGTCCAAGTACTTCCACCACACCCATCCATACCACCACTGTGCAAACCACTCTGCTCCATCATACACCTCCTTTCACAAAACCCCCTCTTGTAAATCCTCCATTAGCTCCCATCATGGCAGCTTGGTATGCCCCCTTGGATTTACCTCAACCTCTAGTTCCTTTGCCAAATGACTACCAATCCAAGATCCCTCATTTCACAGGAGCTGAATCCATCACTGCCCAACAACATGTAGATAGGATAAATGATGCCTTTGATTACATGGAAATAGAAGAAGAAACCATTAAAATGAGGATCTTTGCGCAAATCTTAGGAGGAGAGGCCAAAAAATGGTTCAAAGCATTAACTCCTACCACAATACATGATCTCCCTATTGGGCCCAAATTAAGGTATGTTCTCACCCTGTAATTACTTCAAATTATTTTACAATTTTGGGGGAATTCCTCTTAATATTAAAAATAAAGATAAAAAATATTATGAAAACTAGAACAATTAGACTAATGATGAAAATGATGTTTTTGTAACAGAAAATTGACTTCTCTTATCTCTGCATGTAGGAAGGCAGAGTGGGTGGACCAATAGGAAATGGAAGCTTAGCAACAGACGCAAATATATGAGATCTCGATAGCTCCTAGTGGCCAGCAGAAGACAAACAGACGAATTCGAGTCCAAGAACTCAAATGATGGCCATGCGCAGTGGGATGTCGTTTGGGAAATACTTTCTCATTTTTGAAATCGCCTTTAAAAGGGTGAAGGACGAATGAGAAGAGCAGTCGGAGGAAGGATAGGAGATTCATTCTGCAATCGACGCATCAGAACCAACCTGTCCAATTGTATTTTTGTAACATCACTGGATGTAATAGAAAGCCTTGAAAAATAATATTTTTAACTTTTTACTGCGCTAGAGCTTCTGGTGGTCTGGGCCCAACCCCTGGAAGTTCATTGCAGTTTTCATACTCTATGTAGTTTCAGAACCAATGCTTAAGTATCTGATGCAGTTGTAAAGTATATTTTCATTCAATAAAGTTACAATTTCTCTTTCTTCAGGATTATTAGCAATTGCGTTCTTGAATTAGTATAATCGCAATCCTATTTTCTGACTTATGACAATCCTTCATCATTAGTAGATAGTTCCAATTCTTTCAATACCATTGCACTTGAGTTATAGATCATAGAATAAGTTGATTTTGATGTTATCTATATTTATGGATTGCATTACTCTTTTAGCAAAACGAAGCATTCAACAGTCGATCAATGCCGATTAATCAATTCATAGAGAGAATTCCATTGAAAAATTACATAAATAATTGTTGTACAATTCATTTAAATTTCTTCAATTATACTAATGTTCCATTACTACTCAGCTAGTTAGATTGTTGTTCCATTTAGTTCCATTGTTGTTCAGTTAGTTAGATTGTTGTTAAATTCAATTCAATTTCTTTAGACTATTGTTTAATTCAATTCAATTGTTGCTTGATTCATCCAGATTGTTGCTCAGTTCATTTAGACTGCTGTTAAATTCAATTAGCTAGCTGCTCAAATCTTAAGTAAGAAATAAATCCAAGCCACCCCTCGTTAGGATAAGTGAACTTAGGAAGTTAGCAAATTCTTCCTCATAAGTAACAAGGAGTAACTATTAGACAACCTCACTCGCATATATTGTGCCAACACTCTTGAAATAAGAAGACTTACCTCGGGTTGATAATTAAATGAGAAAGCACTAGAGTTGTCGATAATAAGCCATCTCTATGAGCCCCAACACTCCCTTCCCTCTACCAAACTTAAACAAGTGGGAAATCAAGAAAAATCCCCTCCAAATCCTTTCTGAATATAAAAATATTAAGAGGAATGTAGGGGAAAGTATACAAGATTATTGCACCAGATCTAACAATGTCTACAACGCCCTCCCACCTTACATGAAGCCCCCACAAGGCCTAGAATTAGTGAAATTTCCTGAAGGCTTTGATCCGAATATGAAATTCCAATTGAGAGAGAGATACCCCACAACCTGAGAAATGCAAAAGGCAGCTATTAGTGCTGAGGTCAACTTGATTGAAAAGAGAGATGGGATGAGATAAAAAAAGAGAGTGACCTACAAATATGAAACCATGCCCTCAACCTCCTCATCTGATACCAAAATGGACAGCCTAATGAGAACAATGGAGAGAATGATAGAAAGGATATACTTGAACGAAAGGACACCTCCTAGGGAAAACCAAGCCAATCCCCAAAACAGAAATAGAGTTCAAAACTTTAGAAGATACATTCCTCAAATCAAAAAAATGGAAAGTGACCAACAAATCAGAGCTCCCTTTCAACAAAACTATGTAGATGAAGAATAAGGAGAAATTATAGAACCTGAAGAAAGCCATGTAAACTTAATAGGTTTTGATAATGAAGATGATGTTTTTCTGACTGAAGAAGAACAAGGTTTCTTTTCCTCAATCAAACTGAAACAAATTATGAGGAATCTGAAGACTACCAAGTGGGATTTGAAAATTCCATAATCAAATTCCATAGGCAATATGACCTTAGGAGCAAAAAGAACATAGAAATACCCAAGAAAAATAAAGAAGACACTATTGTTAGGAAGACACCTGAATATACTCCTAAGAAGACAGCAGATAGTGCTAACACCATGGATAAAAAAATTGACCCAAACATAGTTAAAACCAGCCAACCAAGTGGTGATACAAGTTTCCCTAGTGCCTCTACTAGTGGCCCTGAGAAAACTATTTTGTCCAAAGTCCCAAAACAGAATCAACAAACTAAACTTGTAGAAAATATTATGGCTGACAAGACTGATGTAAGTATGTCCAAGTCACAAGTGCCTTTCAGTTTTGAAGGAGAGATTTCTAAAATCAAGATAACCATGACTCTCACTAAACTGATTACCCAAGATATGTACAAAGCCCAAGTCCTAAAATTTTTGAACATAGGAAATGATACCAACACTCTGAACTTGGCAGATGACAAACCGAAGTCGTTGTTTCGACCCGAAGTGGATGGGAAAAACCAAGAAGGAGCCATTCCCCCTTTCTATGTTAGCCTAAACATACATGAAAAAATCTTACATAATGCCATGTTAAACTCTAGCGCCTCTCACAACCTCATGCCAAAGGAGGTGATGGAGAGATTAGGCCTAGAAATAACCAGGCCTTACAAAGACCTGTATTCCTTCGATTCAAACAGAGTTAAGTGCTTGGGCCCAATGAAATATTTATGGGTCAATATGACACAAATCCCTGCTAAGAGCCTAGTCATTTACATAGTAGTAGCTGACATTCCCCCCAAGTATGGCATGCTTTTACCTAGATCTTGGGGAGCCAAGCTCCTGGGGAACCTCCAAATCGACATTTCTTATGCTACTATCCCTATTTTCAATCAAACCAAGAGGTTATACCAAGAGTCCCACATGAAGTGTATGGTAAGTAGCCTAGATAGGCCAAAAAACACCCCTGTCCATTCTATTCACTCAGACTTAGACTCATTCATATTGTATAATGAAATTGACATTGGTAAACAAGTGAATGAAAATGATAAAGATCTAGGCTCACCAAAAAAAGTCAAGAGTTTAAAAATGTGTTTGCATGGGGGTATGAAGATTTGAAATCATATGACATAAGTATTACTCAACATAAAATTCCTCTCAAGGAAAATCAAAAACCTTTAAAACAAAAGTTGAGGAGAATAAACCTTGTCTTACTACCTTTAGTTGAGAAAGAGATTAGAAAAATGTATGATGACGGGATCATAGTTCCCATTAGATACTGTGAGTGGGTTTCCAATCTTGTGTCAATTAGGAAGAAGATCGAGGAGATTAGACTTTGCATTGACTTTAGAAATCTGAACAAGGCCTCCTTGAAAGATAATTACCCCTTGCATAAAATGGATCACATACTTCAAAAGGTAATTGGCTCTAAGAGAATTTCGCTTCTTGATGGTTTTTCCAGTTACAATCAAGTGCTAGTATTCCCAAGTGATCAACACAAAACTGCCTTCACCATACCTTGGGGTACATTCATGTATGTAAAAATTCCATTTGGGTTGATGAATATGGGGGCCACCTTCCAAAGGGCCATGCACATATCTTTTTCAAAAGACATAGGCTACTTCATAGTCATTTACCTTGATGACATCATTGTTTACTCTAAGACTGATGAAGAACACTTAGTCCACTTGAGAAATTGTTTTGAAAAGTGTAGGAAATATGGCCTATATTTGAATCCCAAAAAAACATTGTTTGGTCTCCAGGATGGAAAACTCCTAGGCCACATCGTTTCCAAAGAGGGAATCGAAATAGACCCCAAAAGGATTGAAGGCATATTGCAAATCACCAATCCTAGAAACATCAAGGAATTTCGATCCTTCATTGGGAAAATAAAATTCTTGAGGAGGTTCATCCCTAACCTTTATGAACTCTTGAAGAATATTACAAACATGCTCAAAAAGGAGATTGGAGTTAAGTGGACTTTGGAAGCCAAACAATCTTTTGAACTGGTTAAGCAAGCACTCACCCAAACACCGGTTCTAATTAGTCTTGATTTTACCAAAGACTTCTATATTTTCTCATTTGCATCTGAACATACCGTGGATGCAGTGTTGTTACAAAAGAACATGATGGGGCAAGAACATCCCATAGCATTCTTCAGCAAAGCCCTATGAGATGCTCCTCTAAAGTACAATATCATGGAGAAACAAGCTTTTTCCTTGATTAAGGTATTAAAGTACTTTAATCATTTCTCCTTTAAAGTGAAATATCATTGCTTTTGTTCCACACATAATTGTCAAAGACATTCTGAATCAGGATCCTGATGGTAAAAGGGGAAAGTGGATTGCGATTATTTTAGAATATGAATTAGAAATCAGACCCACTAAACTGATTAAAGGAAAAGGACTTGCAAAACTTATGGCTGAATCAAATTTCCAAGCACTAGATATGAATATGGTTGATGTTTTAGAAGAAAAAGAAGAGTGCACAACCCCCCATGTTGAAAAAGTATTTCTCAGTTCATCTTGGTATGCTGATATCCTATATGTGCTTTTCTATCTCAATGCCCCTCGTACATTATCAAAGACAAAAGCTAGATTCCTGAAACAAAAAGCTTTGAAATTCTACATTTTAGATGGAATATTATATTGGAAGAATCCTATTGGTATACTGCTTAAATGTTTGCTTGAGGATGATACAGGCAAGACCATACATGAACTGCATGAGGGAGAGTGTGGAGGCCATATTTACTAGATAAACACAGCCAACAAGATCCTTAGATCTGGCTACTATTGGGCAACTGTTTTCCTCAACACCCACAAACTAGTCATGACTTTGCATAAGTGCCAATTTTTTTATGGCAAGAGAAAACTCTTACCTTTGCCTTTGCATCCCATTACTGTTGAAGCTCCTTTTCAACAATGGGTTTTAGACTTCATTGGAGATATTCACCCCACCTCGTCTGCCAAACAAAAGTGTATCCTCACTGCCATTGATTACTTTACCAAGTGGATAGAAGCCATCCCCTCTAGAAATGTCACCGATTCAGTCATTATCAAATTTCTTGAGACAAAAATCCTGTCTAGATTTGGTTTCCCCAGAAAGATCATCACAAATAATGTTGTTTCCTTTTCATCCAAAAGAATGGTTGAATTTTTTTATAAATATCACATCACACTAGGACATTCCACAGCTTATTACCCTCAAGGTAATGGGCTAGCTAAGTTCTCTAACAAAATCTTGGTCAATATCATCAAGAAGCTTCTAGAACAGAATCAAAAGGCATGGCATGGCAAGCTAGTACATGCACTATAGGCTGATAGACTAACCACCAAGAAATCAATAGGTATGTCTCCCTATCAATTACTATATTGCATGGATGCCATTTTCCCAACATCCTTGGGAGTTTCAGTGATAAAGCTTCTCCAAGTAGTGCAATTAGAAGAAAATTACATGCAAAGAAGGCTGAACCAAACCATTCATTTGCAGTAGAAAAGGGAAGGAGTTTATAACAAGACTCAAGCAGTGCAAGAAAACATAAAGAAAATTTTTGACAGAAGAATTGCAGTGAACAATTTCGACATTAGAGACACAGTGCTGAAATGGGATTCCAAAAGGGAAGACAAAAGTAAACATGATAAATTTGAGAATTTGTGGAAAGGTCCTTATCTCATTCAATTAGTTAGGGGTCACAATGCTTTATTTTTACAAGGATTGAATGGAGAATAATTATTTAGAGGTCTTGTCAATGGCAGTGTTGTGGATGTTTTTGTCACCCTCCTAGAGACAGCCTAGAGTTGCTATAGACCAGTGCCTAGGACATCTTAATATAGCAAGGAGTCCTTTATAGTTTGGGTTGTCAGGTCAAGGGGCTCACCTACTATCTCTTGTTCTAAACAAGGAAATGAAATTAGATTTAACTGGTCCAAATTCTCTCTCAGAAACTGATACAAGGATAGGAGTAAAGTAAAGACACCATGTAAAACTTCAGCATGAGAATATCAGACAGTTGAGAGACCGCTTTACTGTAATGAGGGCCGGTTCGTATGATATACTACAGAAATCAAATATCAAGGAGTGCAGGCAGTGAAGAAACATAAGAAGATATTACTGGCAGAAGGGCGCATCAATTTACGAATCCTTAAGCCACTAATATAGCAGAAATTATGAAAAAAGAGGGCATGGAACAGCATATCACTTCTAGGCCTATTTAAAGCGCTTGACTAATTTCAAAAAGGGCACCACTCAAGATGAATCCTTACTGCAAACTAGTGAGCCACTCGCATTCTAGAACATGATACAAGAAGAAAGTTTGCATGAAAAGCATGATATATTAACACATGAGAAAAGTTACATACTGTAATACACCAAAGACCAGAATCCTCAAAACAGTCATAACCCCTCCTCACTGAGACCCAACGGGCTCTGAAACTTCATACAGAAATGTCACAAGATGAATACAATAGTCTTCTCGCTGCACAGCTTGCTTACAGAAATCTGGAACCCTAACAATGTCTTCTTTTTTGGTATTTATAGAGAAGACCGAAACTTCTAGAGGAGGGGGGAAAGGAAAAGGGGCAATTAATTACTACATTTCAATCCAATGGCGGAAAACACTCGCGCCCCTTTTTTAATGAATGACAAGCTATAAATAAATACCTAACCCCCTGTATACAGAAATTAATGCTGGGAGATAAAAATCTCCTTATGTACAACACAGAAATAATAAAATATATACATCGGGATGCTTCTGGCTGAAGGCAAATCTGCTACCATGAGAGTTCTGAGAAAATCTTCCATTCAGTACTGTACACCTATCTTTTGATTTTGAACTGGAGTCCCGGACCTTAAATGCGAGGTGAATTTTTCTGGAGGGTTCCGAGAATTTGCATCTGTATTTTCTTTAATAGCTGTCATTTCATGCATCTGCTCTCAGCTTCTTCATTAAATTTCGCCCGTAGGAAATCACCTTCTGATATATTCTTGTTTCTTTGGAATGAAGGCGGCGGGTTTAGACACCTCATCTACCAATTAGAACCTGCAAAACCCCGAAACTGTTAGAAAAAATGACTCAGACGAGGGCAGAGGTGACGGAAGTGTGAATGGAGGATATGATGGGGTCACAGACTAAAAACGGTGACATACAGGGTGTTGGGAGCGAACAATGAAGGTTTTTCGCGAAAAGAACGAGAGGTCACACAGTGGGGACGAGAGGAAAAACTAGCGGCAAATGCGAATAAAACACATATAAATATATAAATATATATATATATATATATTGGCGCAGAGGGATGTACTGGGGGGGGACACGTAGGTTAGCAGGGGGTGAATGGGAGGCGACGTGGCGAGTGGGTTAATGGGCGGAGGTTGGTGGAAGCGACACGGTGGCGGGCCACATAATACGGCGGAGGTAGAATAACATGCGAGCAACTTAAGAGGAAGTCCACCGTCAGATCGGGCTTGACAGATCCAACGGCCCCAACAAATTCCGCTACCCGGCCACGGTATGATCTTTATCGCGCGGGGAAAAAGCGGTTTTCCACTCGTACCCAAAACACGTGGCACCTCCTGGATGGGATCGCTGCTCTCGTGGGAAATACCGCCTTGTCGATGAAGGTGGTGCGGGGAAGATACCACCGGTTTCTTGTGCGCGGGGTATGTATGCGGGGCCCTCCATATAAGTTTGATGCCGCGCCGTTGATTTATTTGAATCGGACGGTTATAACGACGCCCGGGACTTAAACGATAACCCCCTTTTTCTTCTGGCCTGTGGTCCTGGACTCGGGTCATATGAAAATCAAGGCGGGAGGGGCTAAAGCCCAAGGGGCTTCGGCCCGACATATAAAATATGTATTTTGAACATTCGATCAGCATATTTTTTAGAGCGGCATGGGGGCTTTTTAGCCATGAGATATAATGAAAACAGGTTTGAAAGGGATCGATGGCTAAATCCGAATGGAGGGGAACAATGTACAACATCGGCTCCATCTGGGGACGGCATGCTCGAACTCGGGCATGTCAAGAACACGCAGACCATTCAAAATTTCCATTTTGTCGCTCAATTTCTTCTGCGCTTCATCTTCCGGTAACTCTCAGCATTCTTCTTTTTTTTTCTTTTTTCTTTTTTTTTTCTTTGCAAAAAATGAAAGCAATTTATATACAGTATATACAGTCTGGCATTCTTCACCTGGGTCAGAATTGAAAATATGGCTTGAGGAATTGGCCATTCACGGGCGCATCTAACAAATCACCATGTAGATTTTCCAACATAAAAGTATCATTCCCCCCTTGACTCACGATTCTGAATGGACCAAACCATAATGGATCAAACTTAGCGTGCTTGCCCTTTTCTGCTCTGCGAACATCCCATCTAAGAACCAGGTCTCCAATTTGAAAATTTCTACCCTTTGCATGCTGATCAAAGACCTTCTTCATTTTCTCCTGGTATTCCATTAATCTCTGGTCTACCTGGTTCCTGGTTTCCTCCAATTCTACCAGCTGATTAATTCTCCTAGTCATCTCATCTGGTTCATCCTGGTTTTCCTGCAAGAATCGTGCCACTGGCAATGCCAATTGCACAGGAAACACTGCAGCCCACCCATACACCATCTCATATGGAGACCTGCATGTTGATCTTTTGCTGGTTATCCTGTTTTCCCATAGAGCAAACTTCAATTGAGAGTCCCAATTTTTCTGATTTTCAGCTATCGTTTTCTTCAGGGCCCTCACCAGGGTTTTATTAGATGATTCTGCTAAACCGTTCCCCTGGGGGTAATATGCCGTGGAATGAGTTAATACAATATTATACCTTTGGCAGAAAACTACAAATCTGGCAGACTTAAAAGCTTGAGCATTATCAGTTACAATCCTTGCAGGACAACCAAACCTAGATATGATATTGTCTTCTAAAAAATTCATGATTACAGCATCTGTAGCCCTTCTTGTAGGTATGGCTTCCACCCATTTCGTGAAGTAGTCTGTAGCTGTGAGTATCCATTTATGTTGGCCACTTGATGGGGGGTGTATTTCTCCTATAAAATCTAATCCCCATTTTTGGAAGGGTTCATTTACATGAATGGGAATCAAGGGCAAAGATGCTAACTTCTGTCTTTCTGCAAACCTTTGGCACTTGTCACATGCTTTGACCCAAGCAAAGGTATCTGAATACAATTTTGGCCAGTAAAAACCAGCCTTCAAGATTTTATTGGTTGTAGCCCTCCAGCTGTAGTGTCCTCCACATATCCCCTCATGGAATTCTGTCATTATATTCTGCACTTCATTTTCTGTGAGGCATAACAGCAATATACCCAAAGGGTCTCTCCAATAGAGCTGTCCATTGGCAATGACATACTTCTGAGACCTCATCCTTACAGCTCTGTACTTTACCTTGTCACATCCTGGAGGACAACTAAGTGTCAACATATATTCAACTATTTGCTTATACCAAGGACTAGTCAGATATTTCACATGTACCTTCTGTGTGGCCATTTCTAATCCATGTTGCTCCTCTTCTTTTTCTGATTCTTCGTTTGCCACCATGGATAGATTAATGCCCAGAGCCTGATGATTAGATTCAGATAACATCTTGGCAAGTCCCTGTCCCTTGATCAATTTAGTAGGCTTTATGTCTAGGTCATACTCCTGGATTTTTGCAATCCACCTTCCCCTTCTGCCCTCGCTGTCTCCCTGAACTAAAATGTCTTTTACAGCTGCTGTGGGAACATAAGCAGTAATATGGGATTGCAAAATATAAACTCTAAAAGCTTTAAGGGACTTTACCAGGGCATATGCCTGCTTCTCCAGTATATTATATTTCAATTCAGCATCATACAGTACCTGACTGAAGAATTCTATGGGCTGTTCATATCCTTCTTCGTTTTTCTGCAATAACACTCCAGCAATTGTATGAGGTGAAGCAAATGAAAATACCATAAATGGCTTACTATAATCTGGTCTTGCTAGCACGGGAGCCTCAGCAAATGCTTGTTTAATTCTTGTAAATGCATCCCTAGACTCCTGGGACCACTTAACTTCACTGTCCTTTTTCAACATGTTGGTTATGTGCCTAACTATCTCTGCATAGTTAGGAATGAATCTCCTTAAAAAGTTTATTCGGCCCAAAAATACCTGTACTTCTTTCTTATTTCTTGGCAGAGAAATGCTATTTATTACTTCAACTCTCTTAGGATCAATTTTTACACCGTCCTTAGTCACAATATGTCCTAAGAGTTTTCCTTCGTCTAATGCAAACATAGATTTTTGGGGATTCAGAGAAAGGCCGTACCTTCTGCATTTTTCGAAAGTTCTTCTTAAATGTTCAATATGCTCATCATCATTCTTTGAGAACACTGTGATATCATCGAGGTACACTACTAGAAACTTGTCCTGTTCTCCCACAAAGGCTATGTCCATTGCCCTTTGAAAAGTAGCACCTGCATTAATCAGTCCAAATGGCATCCTTGCATACATAAAGGTTCCCCATGGCGTGGTGAACGCAGTCTTCTTCTGATCTTCTGGGAAAACAGCTACCTGATTGTAGCCTGAAAATCCATCCATCATTGACATTCTGGATGCTCCCACCACTTTCTGCAGGATGTGATCCATTTTAGGAAGTGGATAGTTGTCCTTGAGAGATGCTCTATTCAAATTTCTGAAGTCCACACAAAGCCTGATTTCTCCATTCTTTTTTCTGACAGGAACAAGATTCGCTATCCATTCTGAGTACCTCAAGGGCACAATTATTTTGGCTTTCAACAGTTTTCTGATCTCTTTTTCAATTGAGGGAAGAAGCAGGGGATTAATCTGCCTGAGCTTCTGTTTGTATGGCTTTGCATCTTCCCTGAGTGGAATCTTATGTTGCATAATATTTACATCAAAAGTTTTTAGGTCCTCGTAGGACCAGGAAAAAACATCTTTATAAGACTGAAATAATTTGAAATACTTTTCCTTGTATCCTTCTGAGATTCTTTTGGATAATTTAACAATTTTGGGATCAGTAGCAGTACCCAGATTCAAATCTCTCATTTGGTCTTCTTCTACTGCTTTGTTTGGCTGCATGGGAACATCGTTCTTATTGAATAATCTCTCTAGGGGCACTAGACCTCTAGGGATGACATTTCCTTTTAACTGCAGCACTTTATTTCTTGCTATATTCTCTTCCCATTTTCCTTCAGCAATGTTTTCAGCTTCTTCCTCCTCATCATCATCAATTTCCATGCCTGTGAATTCTCCCACTGTCTCCATGAATCTTTTCATCTGTTCGTCATCTTCAAAGACCTGCCAATGCTTTATATTGTCAGGGACAGATGGTCTGTAACGTACCTCCACTTCATATCTTAATAATGGATTTTGAGGAGGCCGGAATGTACTGGCAGCCACTGCAAGAGAGTCTGCTATTCTGTTTTGCTCCCGGGGCATGAACTGTATGTTAAATGCTGAGAAGAAATTTTCTATCATATCCCATGCTTCGTTTCTATATGCTCTGAGCCGAGGATGTTTAGCTTGACATTCATTCTTAATCTGTCTCACTATTAGCTCAGAGTCCCCGAACACTTTCAAACATTGGATGCCCATATTTCTAGCTGTCTGTAGGCCCAGTAACAATGCTTCATACTCAGCTGCATTGTTTGTAGCTTCATACTCCAGTTTGAAAGACAACGGTATCCATTTTCCTGTGGGGGAGATTAACAATACCCCAGCCCCATTACCTTCCCTGGAATTTGCTCCATCAAAATGCAAAGTCCACACTTCTGATTCCTGACCTCCCTTGGATTGCTCGGCTTGGAATTGACCAGAGAGGGACTCATGTGCATAATCTTGACTCTCTTCTAACACAAAACATGAGAAATCACCCTCTTTATTATAAACTGGAGAATTGTCTGAGCAATCAGCAATGGTCACCATTTTAACAAATCTGGTCTCCCTATACAACCTCCTCTCCTGACCACCAAAGACTGGGACAATAGCATATGTCAAATCCAATTTAATCGATCCCCCAATCTTAGTACCCCAGGACCTTGACAACAGCATGCCAAAGCGAGCTGGGATATCGGCGACCACAATGTCCATGACCACACTTTTTGTTGGGATTTGAGCTAGATTGACCACTAGATCTTTAATCATTCCCAAGCATTTAACCCTCTTAGAATCAAATGAATATAAATCTTTATATGGCCTTGTAATCTGCAGCCCCAGTTGCTCCATGACGGACAAAGGCATAAGATTATGGGAAGCCCCAGAATCTAGCATACAATTGTGAAGCAGCAGGTCATGAATTACTAGGGACACATAGAAGGGAGGAGTAGAAGGGTATATCTCCTCAACGTGTGGGCCAAAGACTACCATTGGTCTCTCTTCTTGAAGATTTAGACTATCAGGTGTAATTGGAGGTTCAGGAAGAGGTATGAAAGAGGTAACTTGAGACTGATATACAGGCTGTTTTAACAATTCAGTCAGAGGAACATGAATCTTAATCTTTTCAAGCTCTCTTTGCAAATTAAAAGCAGATGTGGACTTTTCTATCATTACCTCTTTTGACTCCTTATTCTCAACTGAGGACTTGACT